>WBNH01012499.1:395457-443944 GCA_013401255.1 Urocolius indicus
CGCCACAGCCCCGCCGCCGCGGCGGAACGGCCGGCCGGGCGCGTCCAAGGCCGCCGCGGCGCCCCCTGTCGCTGGCCGCAGCGCAAGCGAACCGCTCCCGCCGCAGTAGAGGAGCCGCGAGCCCTGGCGCTCTGCTTCAGGCTCCGTGAATAGTTCCGGAGCTCTACATAAGGGTGCAAACTACTCAGTCCCAGGCTGGGACTCCCGAGGTTGCTCCAGGAATCCCAGCGTGTAACTCCAGCCTTCCCCCACTTTTTCCCTGCTCCTGGCCCAAAGGCTCAGCTTTCCAACTTGGGCAACACAGTTCCCACTGGTGATTTCCCGGGAGATACACATTCTGCAGAACACGCCAATACACTGTTCACACTTATGAATTCTTAGGACATTCCCCTCATGGTGGAGGGCTTTGTGTGTTTCATTTCTCCAGCTGAAATCCTAGACAGTTTTATTTGCCATTTACTACCACTTCCAACTCCCCAAGCTCCTTCCTGTTACAAGCTTAAACCAGCTGAAACCGTTACTCAATTTTGCAGAAATACTTCCACTGTCAGTAAAATGGAGATAATTGTTCGGCTTAAGTACTGCACATACATTGGATTTCCTTCCATTAACCACCTTCAAGTCAACCCGCTTTAAAATCTGTCCATTAAGTTCCATGACAGTATTTTATACATTTGCCACATGTACAACAAAATGCATACTTTAAAGGAATATAAAGGAAAGACTAATCTGAGACAATAATTTGAGCTTTGCACAGTCCACATCTCTATGTCCCTTTTTACTAACATTAAAGCATGCCAACCACCAGGCCTGCAGCAGATCTACTGCTATCACATCACAGCACCAGAAAAGGGGGTGAAGAGAGTTTTTCAAAGACTTTGTAAAGAAATTAAGGCAACAAAAAGGGAAAAAAGTAATTTGTTATGATGGAAGAAATTCTTCTTTAAACTCTAAGGTATTTCTTTCTCCTCTTTTTATGTCCAAGTATTGCTTTGCCTCATTTCTGTCAATATTAACTTTGACAATCAAGACAAAAAGCACCATCTATAAATCATACCTACACTCACGAATTTAATCAAATTACAATAAAGGTATTTTCCCATGCAGCAATTGCATTCCCTAAAACTTCTGCTGGAAAACAAAAGTGCTTCAAGATTTACAGGGCACACAGCCAGATCCTCCAGCAACTAAAACCATGTTTCCTCATTTTCTTCTTAAGTCCTTCAGTTCACAAGAAACTAGGATTCAACTAAACCAGATGCTTACAGAAACAGGAACATGTACGTAAGAGTTGGAGATCAAAGGAGAAAACCTTCTAGTACGGATGAAGTTTGATGGTACCACTGCAATTTCCACACTCCAGGAGCTAAGTAACAGAAATTGAAGGACAATTCACCATTGTTTCATGCACTTCTATATAAACATGGGAAGTGCTTTTGTCATTTTTATATTTAATGGAACCAAATGCTAAGCAGGAACTGCTTGTGGTCCTTCAGCTATTTCTGAGACAGTAGTTAGGTTAAGTGGCTCATCAGAATTATCATCATTTGATGTAAAATGTTTCTAAACCAAATACATTCAGATATTTGCTTGGCCTTGACAGCGTATTCTCATTCTGCCTAATCGTTATTGAAATAAATCTATTTCAGCGTGTCAGCAAAGGCATTGCTATGGCTTGGTCTCATTTAACTAATTCAAATAATTTCTCAAAATTAAAGGCCACAATTTCATTTGTGGATGAAAAGTTTTTTAGGTTTTCTTTACAATAGTTTTTTAAAAAAAAAAAAACTCACATATACTTAAGCTAAATTAAATTAGTTACATTTGGAAAAAAAACCCAAAAGGACCCCATTTTTATCCTAAATAGATTAAGCAACTGGAGCTTAAACCCAGATGAAACCATTATCTGCCGTTAGAAAAGTGCCGTGACTTCCATGAATTATTGTACTTTCTAATGTTTGCTAACCCATCATGCAGCCCAATAGATAAAACCATCATCAATCTCACTAGGATATCTTTGAAGATTACCTATCTAAAGGCTCAAAGAAGAAAAAGCAAAAAGAAGAAAAAGAAACACACAAAGGGGAACAAGATGCATAAGGTCAGGGGCCTGAAGCTCAAATACTACATAAAGGACAAGTACATCATTGCAGAGATAGAAGAAAGCCTTGTGCACCAATGCACTTGCTCTTCAAATCACACCTCCTGCAAATGTGAAATTAAACATTTTCTAGGTCTGCACTCAGTCAAGTGAATAAACAAGTCTAAGTTCTCAGCAGGAACAGCAGAGACAGCAGGGAAGAAGGTTCACACAGATACTAACATTTTTCACAGCAGCACTCCTTTCTTTCAGCTCCATCACACAATAAAAAGAACCAATGCAGTTATGTTCATCTTAATCCCACATCACAAGCCAGCGCTGGGCAGGCAGCACCCTGCCCTCTCTTTTCTAGTAGCATGCTTCATTTAAAGTTACATGTTGCAAAAGCCACAACTTTGTCTGATGGGTGAAAAAACACAAAAATCTCAATAGCTCTGTTAAATCAGCAGCTCAGAACCTAGGCATGAGCTTACTGATCACAGAACAGCAGAAAGCAGCACTGTCCACTCTGGCTTTGGTGAATCTACTTTCTTAAAGCTGTCTTCATTTGTAAAGCACCTCAGCTGACTTCAGTGATTAACCTTCATGTCTTAGTGCTTATAGCCACATCATAACATTTCTCCTTCCTTCAGCCCCTAAGCTTCAACAAGCCAAGCTGATAGTGACCAAAGGCTTTTGCATAGCTTACACGAAATGTGTTGGCCATCTAAGCAATAGTCTCAAATAAAGCACAAGAATCTCATATAAAAGAAGAAATAAAACTGAACATATCTGATATAATAAATAAAACTGAAGTTATCCCCTTTTTAAAGGTTTTGTTTGCTGGCCAATGAAGGCATGGACAACCTCACCATGCAGGATCTGATGGAGTATATCTTCGTACTCCCTGAGGTATGACCATAATGGCATTACTTTAACATTGCATCCAGAATGTGGCTGCTGAACTGATGTATATGAAGAATACAACAACGAATATGTATTTATCTGGGTTGCAGTAAACATGAAAGGAGAAAAAAACAGCAATAAAAAAAACGATCTGGCAAGTTCATGTGAATGTTCTGCATTTTGCTCTTGTTTTAGAGCAACAGTCTGCTATGTTGGCTCCTCTACAGTTTAATGATTTCCTGTTAAGAATTTAAAATTAGAAGCCTCCAACAACTTCCCCATAAACTATTTTCAAGGTTCCTTTAATATCCACATCAAGGAGATATAGTAGGTTCGTATGTTATCCATGTCAGTCCACTTCCTTCCCACTTCAAAATAAGCACATGGCAGGAAAATTCAGCAGGTTTTTTATTGTTTTCTTAGAACCTTTTTATCCACCAAATATGTCCACTTATAGTAATTAAAAAAACCAAAACTGTTTATGCATACAAGCTCATATTTAAACCATGACAAAACTAGAACTACTGGTCTAATCTGAAAAGCCTGAACCATGACAGATTATCATCTAAATTCAAACTTGCCATTGATTAATTCATTTGAATCTTCAACTGCATCCATGTTGAACTTCATCTATGTTAACACATCATCTTCAGAAACACATTTTTGCTCTTGGACAACTACCTTACCTTTAATAAACATTAGCAGCACATGAAACAGATTCAAGTCTTTTTCATCCAGGCTTTCTGGAACTATATTCCTGCAAAACAGACACAGTATTTAATTAGTACTTTTCACTTATACATCTCAAACTATACAGCACTGTTTATTCTTTTGACTCAGAAACGATATAATAATTGCAGTATTACACCATACTTACAAAGTTGTTTGCGATTGGCATATAAAAGGGAAAGCATCTGGCAGGCATCTCACCTCAGTTCCTCACTGTGTCAATGAAAGGACTCCTAAACATTCATCTCCCCTTTCAGCTCCTAATTTGGCTAAAATATGAATCCTCATGCACAACTGAAGAGAAAAAAGCCCCAAACTTTTCAGTTTGCAGCTCAGCCATAGAGTCAAAAATTGTGAGACAAAGACAACACTTGTACTTCCTGCAGTAATTTGCAGACCAAATTTACTTGTTAAGTAACAAAACCATGGTTTCACACACAGGTATGAAAAAGCTCATGTGAATCACTTCCCCTAGCAGAGGTGAAATTCAGCAATCCACTGTTGTCCAGAAATAGTAACCTGGTATCAATATCTAGTTGGGATATAATTTTTTAAAAGGTTTTGAGGTTTTTTGTGGTGCAGAACAACATCAGGGTTCAACCACATCCTATTCAAATTATACAACCATCTTTCCTTGCAGATGTAAAATCCCTTCTATATGAACTTCTTCAGTAGAGGGAATTTTGACAACCAGTAACTTGTTTGATCTCTAAGGGCAGTTTTTAGAATAGAAGACTATGATTATATTTTCTTTATACGTTTATCCATTATTAGGCTTGTCTGCCTCCCTATCCACTACAACGACACACAGATGTGCAGAGACATTGCGCTCCATACGCTTTACATGCGAGTTGTTCATATACCCAGATGCATCTTCAAAAGCTGAGATTAGAGAAGACAGACTGAATGCTTTTGCCTAAAAAACATACATTACCATTTTGCTTTCAGACACAGGCAGTATTTGTAAATATCCTTTAAATGTTTCCCTTTATAAAAAAGACAAAGGAAAAGGGAAAAAAAACCCACAAAGATAACAATATCCATCAGAACCTCTGCCAACAAGTACTGGAGACAAGAAGACGTTTCTAACATCTGCAAATGTTAATGAGTAACTGTATTAAAATAATTTACGGATGTGAAAAGCACATAATTGAATGAAGCCATTTTGCTAATAAGTTCCTAATATAGCTTAAGGGAAAAAAAAAATCATTCAACAAACAGGATACCTATTAAGTGTAAAGATCTTCAAGAGAACTAACCAATTTTTAAAGCCTGTTTTGCCTCTATGTTAGTTTGACTGGTTACCTACAATACACGTACACTGTGTTGAGAACTCCACCAACTCTCTAATAACATTCTAAAGAACAAAAACGTATCTACAGCAGAAGATCACCAAGTTGCTTCATACATACATATATCAAGCCATATAGCAGGAAAAAAAATAACAAATGCTACCTTATCTCAATTTCATTTCTACCTAGAAATTAAATCTCTTTTGCGATAAAGATTCCTCAGGCACTAGCACAATGAATTACAGATGGACTATACAACATAATACATTGCAGAAAAGGTTTGTATCATATCCTTCTTTCATAGATATGTTTATTTCTTTTCCTTTAATCTGTACGCCACAGTTTTCTCAACAAAAAATATTAAAAGATCGTAAAAAAAAAAAGCTTAGCAAATTTTTCAAGTCCTAGTAACTAAGTAAGATGAAAGTCCATTGCCACAGCACTGGCTTGAAAAATATATTTACCTTAGCCAACATTTTCAGAAATCTTATTACATACTTTATTTTAAAGCAAAATAAAGAACATAAGTCCAAGAATTACCATCTTCTACGCATTATCAATACTTTTTCCTTCACACAATGGAAAGCTGCCTCATCCATCTCCTCCTAACAGATCCCCACCTCAAACTTCTCTAAACTACTTCTTTAGAAACTAAGGTAAATAATCTCTGCTTCCTGGGTGGCTAACTGCAAATAAAAATCATCTGTCTTTTCCTCAACTGAAAAAAAATCCACATCATCTCAGAACATAGAAGAAAAACCTGAAACCACCAATATACAAAAGAAAAAAGAGAACAATGTAATTTTCTATGGTCAATTTATGTCACATTTCTTTCTTCCCACCCTGTAAACTTTTTTTTTTCTAAGTAAAAGGACAGAGTGAGAGAAGGCAAAAGCTCTGCCTCTCATTTTTTTTTAAATAAAAAAAACTCCAAATAATAAATCACAGTAGCAGTCCTACATTAGCTAAGAAAACTACAGCAAGACTTGACAGAAGGAGAAATTAGGGTTTGGGTTTGTTTTTTTTTTCTACCTACGCATATGATAAAAAGTTTTAAAAATACAAAATATTTAACTCTGAATATAAGTTTTAAGACCACACTAAAGGTGACAAACTTGAGTGATATTAACTTAATGAGATATCAAAATCTACACCAAGTAGTAATTTTAGAGTCCTTGCTTGCATTGCAGTGGGGTGGCTAAATCACTGGCTACACACAGTGCAATTCTGTTACAGACCAAATGATCTTAATTCCCTCTGCCTGTGTCATTTGTGTCCAAGAAGTATCAAAAATGTCCTTAGTGGGGTGTGCAAGCCCCACATGGAAAGCAAGTTAGGAAGAAAAACGTGCCTCAAACATCTTGATAATGAGATATTGACAGAATTTAGTGCCATTTTCACGAGGGATGATGATTAATTTATGCAGGGAAAAGGGGTGTTTTTACCATATGGCAGCCAACAAGGACCACTGGATGAGGCAGGTATGCTTCAGGGATGTTGACAAACCCCCTCAAATGTCAGGCTCCCAAATAATGCTGATGTGGAACTGCCAACACACCTGAAAGCCAAAGAAGGCATATTAGCGGTATGTTGCCACAGCTGAAGCTGTAAATACCAACACTTCTACTCATAAGAGAGGCTGGGAACTAAAGAGGTCAAGTGCGGGATTCAAGGTACCCCTGAAGGTCAGTAGCTTGGGAGCGCTCAAGCTGCTCTCCCCACACAACTGAAGTCTTCACACAGCCGTGAAATCCCAAGGGCAGGTGTCCCCGAGGCTAAGCTGCTGGGCAGGTACCGTGCCTGAAAGCCAGGTCATCGTCCTGCCACAGGCCACAGCTCTGCCCTACCCATGACATTCCTTCTTCCCTATCACTGCTCGCACTGATTCCCCTGTAGCCCCCACCATCTCTCTCCCTCACCTCCCCGCTGGGACCCTCTTCGCTGCCCCCAGGATCTCTCCTCAGCCTCACGTTCGTTCCCTCGCTATCCGCGGCGGGTTGGGCGAGTCCCCTCTCCGTTCTTTCTGCTCTCCCCTCCTTCCTGAGCCGTACCACCGTCCCGCTGCAGCTACAGGCGCGGCCAGGGCAGCGGGCGCCGCGTGCCGCGAGGCGCGGGAGGAGGGGCGGGCAGCCGAGGGGAGGGAGCGCGGGGGGGGGGAGGAGGGGGAGGAGGAGGAGGAGGAAGGCGGCTCCGCACACCCAAGATGGCGGCCGTGGAGCTGGAGTGGGTGCCCGAGACGCTCTATAACACAGCGATCTCGGCTGTGGTGGATAGTTACGGGCGGGCCCGGCGCCGCGACATCCGCTCACTGCCCGAGAACATCCAGTTCGACGTGTACTACAAGGTACGGAGAGGCAGCTGGGGGAGGCCCAGGGAGGCCGGGCCCGGACACGCCAGGCCAGGCCTGGGGGATATGGAAGAAGCAGCGGGCCGGGGGGAGGAGGAGGAGGAAGGGAGGGAGGGCAGTGTCTCTCTCGGCCTGCCCTAGGCCTCTCCCTGGGGGGCGCAGAGCTGAGGGGGCCCAGGGCCTCATTCCACCCGCGCGGCTCTCGGCTGCCGGTGTGAGCAGGGTCCGCAGGCTGGGGAGGGGGAGTGAGGGCCTCTGCGGGGCCGCCGAGGCTGCGGCTGAGGCAGAGGGAGCCCTGTGGGAAAGCTCGGAGAGGCCCGAGCATCTACGGCTTCTACCCCTCCGCTCGTGGGCGCCCGGTTTCTGTGAACCGGCCGGGGGGGCCGGCTGCAGAGGATGAGGAGGGGCCTGCCCTGTGGGGCCGTGGGCTGAGGACCCGGTGGCAGGGAAAGGTGTTTCCTCGCTTTTGGAGGAGAACCTGGATGAAATCAAGCTCTCTGTGTTAGGATATGTTTTCTCCTTTTCATTTTTTTTGATGTTGTTGTTCTTGCTTATCTTAATATATCGAAGAAGATACCAGTAGTAGAAAGAGAGGAGTTTGCCATCCTCTTGTACCTTCTTTAATGGTCCGGTAGGAACCAGATGAAAAGGACCGAGACACATTTAATAATATAGTTTATTAGCCGTAAGTATTTTTTTCCTGTAAGCTCTGTTTCTCATACAGCTGCCCCCAGCTTTACAGTAAAAGGTATATTGAGATGGTCCATTAATTTCTTTTGTTCACTAAATAGTCTTTTCATTTATGTACAGGAATGGCTGTAAGTGAGCATTCATTAGGAGAGAAACAATGTCCAAAAAAGCACACAGACAACTGAGGAGGCAGCCTTGCTTTTCTCTGCCAATAAATTCCTAAAAATTTAGGATGTGCTAAATGAATTAGTTCTTTGACAAATCTTTACGAACCAGAGGCAGTGACCCATCAGAGATTATAAAGAAAGCTGTTTTTAACTACAGATGGGTACATTGTTTCTATAGTGGTGAAAACAGGCATATACATTTTCTCTGCACTAGCTATTACTTGTCTTCCTTATGCGTTGACAAATACGGAAACCCCTTTCTACCACATATGAGCATGCTCACAGGTCATGATGGGATTGATGTATGGCAATTGTCAAATAAAGACTAAAGATATGAAACTAACAGTGCGGAAGAAGGAGTATTTTGGAGTTTTGTTAGGTATGACCATTGACAAACTTTTTTGACATTCCCTGTCCTGATGCTCATTCAGAGGAAAGGATGGTACTCTGGTTTTTAAAGGTACAAAACCAAAACCTTCTTGTAATGACAGAAATATTTAAGTACATATTATTCCCATATTGTTTCAAAACTCATCTATAGGTGACTTAATAGATCATTTACTACCTATCCTTTTATTAACACTTTTCAGTGGTTGCACTGAATCAGATTAATAGAGAGTTGTTCCTTAATGAAAAAAGAACCAGCAGTATATCTGACTTCTAAAGAGATTTATAATGTGTGTGTTCTGCCTGTTTATGTTTATACAGCATCTTCATGGGCAGATGATCCTAAACCTGCTTTTTACCTGTCTTCAAAATAATGTTTCTGCTGTACTAATTACTAGCCAAGATAACTTTTCTTACTGACAGTAATTTGCATTGCTTTTCCTGTCATTTCTGTGTTTTACAACAAGACAATCTTTGGTAACCTAAAATGTGTAAGTTGTACCTACATTTCTCATAGAAGTGCACATATATGAGATGTCCACATACAGAATAATAAAACTGGGCTGTACAATGCAGTCTTTTCCCATTGCTGCCAATGGTAGTCTAGTCTAGTCTTCCACGTCTTCTCCGCTTGGATTTTTTTAATATCTGTATCCTGTTTAATAGTCACATTCTAATTATATAATAATACATAAATACAACTAAACCTGGGTATCAATGCTGCAAGGGAATATGTGGCCTTGAATAAGTGATGTTATACATGCAGAGATATCTGTCTGAATAGAGTACCTTAAAGTCTTTGAGAGACATATTTGCATTTTTCTGTGCATCTGTACAACGTTTGGTAACTTGGTTTCTATATGTGAATGTCTACAGCAGTAGAAATGATATAGCTGAATTGGGTTAGAATGAGGACAGCGTCACGGTTTTATATGGTCTCCTCATGTTGTGCATAGGGCTTATTTCACAATTTCGGTTCTCTATACAGTTATTTTCAAAATCACATGGATATTAAGTACCATTTCAGGTTTGTGATCTGTGTTCAGTATATCCTATCAAGTTCTTTAAAGCAGAAATAGAATTTCCAAAGTCACTAATGGCCCTTAAAGTAAGACAAACTAGAAGACTTTTAAGATCTTTGTTCAGGGTACATGGTGGTGATGGTTGCTACTGTGTAGAGGGGTTGCCAGTTAGTTGTTAGTGTCATATGGAATAGCATTTATTCTTTAAAGACAGCTAAGGAAAAGTGACATCTAATTGAGGATTTGCGTGAATATACTTGCAGTTAGACTTTGAAAAAGATAAGAAAGAAGGTGATTATTTATTCCGAGGAATAAAAATGTTTACAGTCTTTTACATCTAACTTGTAAGTGATGGTTTGTTATCCAGGTATTAGTCATGCTTTGTGACATCGCATCAACTGCCACAAATTGCAAAAAAAAACCAGAGTGGCATCAATCAGGTTTTATTTTGATACAAAGATGTTAGTTGGCTGTGGCTATACAGAACTTCTTTTTATGTTATTCATTGGTATGAACACTTGAATTTAACTTGGTCTATCTTGCACAGTTTGCTAACCTCTTCATGTTAAGAAGACACAGGCACTATTATAACAGCAGAGATAGTCCATGTGCTATTATTTAAAATGCTAGCAGAGGGTCTCGGTCTTTTTTTATCACAGGACACCCTCTAATCCAGTGTTTGGCTTCATTGTCATAATATATTGCCTGTATTTCACATTCCTTTACAAATCGATTGCTTTTAATTCTGTATAGTAATTTCTAGGATGTGCCTTTTAAACCTATGCATTTACAGTTAAAGAGGAGTCAAAGCTAGGTTAGTTGCAGAATGTTCATTGTTGTGGGCTTTCAAGAAGTAGGTTCTGATGCAAGATGACAAAAGAAGGTGGTTTCCTAATACTAAGCATATATATCCTTCTGGAGTGTTCTTAAACAATGAGTAAAGCTTAAAAATAAGGTAATATGAAATAATCATGATTGTAGTAACACAACAAACCTATAAACACGCAAACCTTATAGGGATTTTTTTTTTGTTTTTCAAATGACACTTGACTTTTCATTGCAACCGTTAGAAAAATGATTGAGGCAGAACAGAATACTGGAAACTTTCAAGTCTGTGTGTGTGCTAAAGATATTTAAATGTCTTACCACAACTGTATTTGGATTACCTTAAGAGCTGATATTGTTGAAAGTAACACCTGCATCTGGGGGAAAAAAGTGTATGTGCAAACATGTAATATTTTGTTTCATTCTCGTCTTTGCCAGGTGTATGTATGTCATGGTTGTGTTCTTTCTTAGTAAAACTAGTTATGTTCTCTTCCATGTTTTTTTGGGGAGAGGGGGAGGAAGAGAGAGGGTGAGTAGTTTTTAGAAGCCAAAGGCAGAAATATACTGGATTTCAGTTAAAATAGGACATGCTTGTCAGGTAGGCAATGTTTGTAAATGCCAAAATCCTGCATTAAAAAGTAGGTGACAATTGGAATAAGGTGTAAGTTCTGGAAATCCCATAGAATAAGGAAAATCCAACTATTTTACAGTTTGTTGGGGAGAAGACTGTTTTGAGGGAAGGAGTTCATGTAAAGAATCTGTTTTCTGTTGTCAGATCAATATCTTATTTTTATCTTGTCTGATGACTATTCAGTTAGTATCTCACATGGAATTCAGTCCTTTCCCATGTGCCTTAGCTTCATATTATATTCTGTTCTGCATAATTATATAATTTCTTCATTTTTCTTGCATTTGAGGAGCTACTGCTTCAGTAGTTCCTCTATCATAGGTGTTTGCAGTTATGCGCTAGCAGACTGATTTTGGGCTTGTATTAGCTAACAAAGAGTGTCATCCAATGTTTATTTTCCTTTTAGAATATCTTTCTTGGATCCTAGGTTTTTCTTCTACATTGATTTATTCATTTAGGTCCAGTGCTCTTTGAATGTTTTCCAATGAGATCATTAACTGCAGGAAAAATTGGAGATGACACAAATTTTAGTTAGTGCAGACCTGTAAACTTCAGTAATTCACTGTGCTAATTTGCTTTGCATTATTATTTTTTTTTCAGACAAAATCCCAAAAGTTATAGTTGTATGTTCTGTGCAAAGTGTTCCTACCTTGATGTGAATCAAAATACCAGATTTTGAGTTTAGATCCTGATAACTCCAACTTCTTTAATAATGAGTATAGCTGCAATATGGTGTCTCCTCGCTGTGTTCTGCTAATCCAAAAAAGAACAGGCATGGCTAATAAAAGCTCTTGTATCACATCTAGGTATTATTTCAACCAAACGAAATGAATAAACAGGAATTTGCTGACTGTTCACAACAAGTAATAGAATGTCCGTTCTCTGCATTGCAGTAGAAATTGTTTTTACTGGTGAAGAATGATGATGAGCATAATTTTTATAAAATTAGAATAAAACTAACTTGTCCCAAGGCTTCAGTCTCTTGTGTATTTGAGCGAGGAGGATAAACTACCCATGAAATGCAGTGTAGCTCTTGCTTTAGTTGTGAGGTTTACTGACCAGAGAAAAACAAAGAAGGTCTTAAGCAAGCAATGTATGAGGGAGGCAAAGAATCCCAGAGTGAATAAGTTGTATTTTGTGGGACTTCTTCTGTGACCAATCAGTGCCACTTCACAAGACTTAATTACATTCATGCTACTGTATTTTTGGTGGCTAGACATTAAATATGTACATGGGAAATGATCATGCACATACACACAACCATTCTGATCCCTTGGTTAGACTTATTAAGTAGCTTGTGCAGTCAAGTTTTGTTGAGTACTGCTTGAATTAAATCATAAGCTTATATGAGCTTTTTCAGTTCAAGCCTCACAGTGAAGAAGAATCATCACCTCATGATGTTTTCACCATTTTTTTACTCTTTATTTTAGTGTGTGCCTCTTTCAGTTGTCTAGATTTAGGTTAGAACTGAACCATTGCTACTGATCTAAAACTTCATGCCTTTGCTTACCATTACTCTCAGTTGGCTTGTTGTTTGGTTTTTTTAAACCTCTAACTATGAGGCTATGCTCTAGCTTTGCTGTTTTTTTTCAATGTCCTTGTTGAGTCTTAAGACACTAGAACTCACCATAATTCGATTGGTGAGGTCACGTTATGAACAGAGGAATTCAGCTCCTGCTGGAACTAGAATTCCTGTTTCCGTTTAATTTCCTTTGTACCGATTGAACTTCAGAGCAAGCTGGACTTTCCCATTTACTGCCATGGAGAATCACACGTGTGTGTGACTAAGGCTCAGGCTTTACATCCCTTGTGTGGGCACTCTGTAGATGAGGAACAAAAAACTTAGCAGGTATAGTAGAGAAAACGGAGTGAATGGGAAGATGTGAAGAAGTGTGTGTAAAAGTAGTAGGCTCCAAAAGTTGTCACTGAAGTTAGGATTGTACGATAAGATGGGTCATTTTTTTTTTTCTTAAGTATTTGATTGAGGGTCACAAAGATCACCCTAGTATTTGGAAGGATGTTTTCAAGGGAAAGCTGTGAAGTTTGCTGGTTTTTTATGTCCTAAACAATATCCAGGAGAACTGGGGCTTGTTCAAAGGCTTTGTAGATTATTTTGAAGTTGATTTAAAATAATAAAATTAACCTAAATTCCCAACTGATTGTTTTGTAAGTCTGTTTTCCTCCTGCTCAGACTCTAGAAGAACTCCTCTTTTAGAGGGTCCTTTTACAGCCAGTTAGCATTAATCTCCATCTACTTCAGAAAAAGATTTTTTTGTTGTTTTTTATTTAGGTTGAGGGAGAGTTTTTTTCTTTTATGCTTGTATGCAGTGAAAGAGCTCAGAGCGCTGGTGATACATATATTGTACAGCTTTCTCTCCTGTGGTACAACTTTGCTTTTGCTAGAAGTTTAATGTATCTTTGTCTTTATTTTTGGGAGTTTACTGGAAAGCAGTTAGAGCACAGCTTTATCCAGGGAGAAAAATCTGACAAGAATTTTAATAGAATTAAATGTGCATGGTGATGTAGTGATAAATAAATAACAAGTTCAGGTTATTAATATTTTTAATTGGTGACACCAATACATGCAGCTTTTGAATGTTAGGTGGATGTGTTGCGAGTTAAATATTAAGCCTTAGATACTGGGGAAGGATCATGGTGGCTTTCTTACAGCTATGCAAAACAGTTTAGTTGTACATGTGTATAATAATACTCCTGTATATTAAACTTATAACTTGGTTCCTATCTTCAGTGCCAGAACTAATGTGTCAGTGGGAAGTGATGAAATTGGAAGTCATATTATAGGCTTTTATTCATTTTTCCATACTTTTTTCCATATGTTTTTCCAACTCTTTGCGACTTAACAGAGATGTATTTTTTCTTTGTGTCTAAAAGAAGTTTGTTTCTTAAGAAAAGAATCGTTCTTAAGAAGTCCAAACGTCTGCCATTCTTGTCAGGGCGTGTTTTTCTTGAATCACTGTTTTGTTTTCATGTTATGTAGCAAGGCTTGTGGTCAGGAATTTTGTCTCTCTGGAGCTTTAACAAGAGAACCATTTCTTCAGTGCTTGCAACTGCTATTCAATGAACAAATGAACACTACCTCTTCCAATTGCCTCACAGTTTGACATATACTCACTCACTATTTCCATGTCAAATTTTGGTTGAACATATTGCTGTAACAACTACAACAGTTTCATGAGACTTAAGGCTGAGTTAGTTCATTAAACATGTTTGCCAATATGTTGAAGGAAGGCGTGAATAATCTGGTAGATGTCCTGAGGGTACTGTATTGCTGGTGATACAAGGGACAAACAGTTTGGGTATTTTTGGCATGCCAGAATGATGCAAGTGTTTACCTTTGAATTGGGATAAGGTATGTACAGATACCAGGCTTGGACCTTTGGGCTGTAAACCACATTGTACCTGTGCTTGAAATGGTATCTCAAAATTGAAGGTGTAGTTTGTGATCTTCCCCCTCTCTCCCTGCCAGCCAGGGCATATATTCATTAGCAATTTAAGAATCACATTAATAGTGGCCATATGTGTTTATGTAACTTCAAAAATATAGTATTTGGTAAACTAGTATCAGAGTAATCTCTTATGTCTTAATTTGCACTGCAAGGTGATAAGAGGAAATTATTATGTAGTTTATTGAAAGCCTAATGTGCTGCAGTACTTCTGATTGTCTTAAGTCCTGGTAAAATAGCTTGGTTACGTGTCTCAATTTCTGGAAGAAATTATCAATTAATGATGTCCACCTTCAGTTTTGGCCATGGAATACTAGGCAAGATTTTTTTTTTTTTTTTTTATTTATTTTATTGCAGAAAATATGTTTTAGGTTTTAGAGAACAGTTACCATTAGGCAGCTGGGCTGAAGAAAATGAGAGCACTTAACCATGACTGCAGTTTTTAAATACACCAGACTGGATGTTCTTTCACTGCCAAAGAGAATATAGCTTCAGAAGAAACTCTGATCCCTTTGAAGTACAAGGATATGGCACTGCTTTATCTGAGGAGTAACTTTGCATGCAAACTTACGCTGTTTTTTAAGAGTTCCTTATTTTCCTAGCAAAATAGATGACTAAAAGGAAAACATTCATTTCTGGTAATTGACATTATTAGGTCAAAGTATTTTTGAAGGTTTTTTATAGGTTCTGTTAAAATAACAAACTTGCTGTGCTGAAGAATCTGTTGTGTGCTTTTCTAAGAAGAGTTTTTCTAACTGGAGATGTTCTGACATTCTTGAATGCTAATTCATCTGCTTCCAGTGTTTGAGGGAGGGGTGGGAAGGTGAAACGGACACAAGATGCTTACCAGTAAAAGCTTTTTAAAAATTATTAAATCTGAGAGGAATGTTAACATTTTCAATAAATATATAGTTATAATGAGCATTCTAAAGAATATATTATCTCTTGGCCTTAGTTCTGCTTACATTGTAAGGGTAGCTGCACCCCTCACATCCAAGTCCCTCATAAACCTGCTTAGACAGGAGGGCCTTGCTGTAGGTATGTACTAATATGCATATTGGGCTATACATGATAGAATGTCTTAACCTATGGCATAGAAATTAGGGTTTTCTGAATAACCGTGGAAAGTGCATCATTGTAGTGCATCATGAGGCACGAAACTCTGGTTTGTGTCTTTCCAATCCCTGCATCACATAGGTCAGGAACCACACAGAACAGAGAAGGATCTTGAATGGTCTGTGTTGAAAGGTGCAGCTTCTAGAAAGCAGAAGCCATGATATGAGCTACTGGCTTCTCCTTTTTTTCCCCCGTGGAGTTACTGCTTCACAGATAGATTTGGTTTTTTTAATAAACGAAGTGTTCTTGTGTGTTTTTCCTAGGACACCTAAAATAACAAGCAGATGTGCTGCAGCAGTCCTGTGTGATCTACTGTGTCTCTAGCAGGGCTGGTGGTGGTACATATGACAATGTTACTTCTTTGGGTCACATACCCTGCTTTCAGTCATTTGTGGTTCAGGGGCCTCAAGGAATTAATAGCCGGCAATGTATTTTTGTGCTGTATATTTGTACTGTTACTTTTAAATCTCTGTAAATTCCTGTATTTATAGTGTAATCTGGCAGATAGTTCTGTAACTTAACTATGCATTGCATGAAGAACTGTCTTGGTGGTTTATCTTTTAGGAACAAGTCAACTGATATATTTGCTTATCTGCAGACACAAATCAGTTAGGGCATAAAACTAACCAGTGCGTTTCATAAATGCATGAACAGATTCACTTGAGTTTTTCACGTTTATTCATGCGGGAATTGTGTAAGCACAGGTATTAATGGGGTCAAACCTGTCTCTAGCTCTGGGTATTGGTGAGTCATTTCTTACAGAACTTGTTGGTTTGAGGTTTATTGATATATATTTATATATCATATAAAATCTTTTTGTGCTGCTGTATGCCAGATTGTGTCATTTAAAGATATTTTTGAAACTTTTGATATCAAGCTATTAATTTTAATTTTTACTGCCTTTTGAAGTCTTTTGATTTTTGTCTGTGCGTTTTAGCTTAGGTGTTGCAATATTTTGTGGTATGGAAGATACTTGTTACACAGTAGATACTTGAAAATACATTGTTAGATAAAAACAGCCTGAAACTGCCTGTGGAGCTCTGATAGCTTGTGTGCTGGGTTTTTAAACACTAAAGTTGTACTCCTGTGTGGAGATAATGGAACTGGTACTTCTTAGTCTGCCATATTTCAATACTTTGAAGTCTAGATTTCATCACAAGTCATCTTTACTATTAAGATAAATTTCCTAGAACTCAGTCTTCAATTTTAAACTGTATTTATCTTTTCCTTACAGCTCTACCAGCAGGGCCGCTTATGCCAGCTGGGTAGTGAGTTTTGTGAACTAGAAGTTTTCGCAAAGGTGCTACGAGCTTTAGATAAAAGGTAAGTGTCGTAAGAATATTTAGATTTATAGATGAACTTTTCAGGTAGGAAGTATCTTTCTCTCTTTTTGTCTTGCTTTCCAAAATGCTTTTTTGATTTGGCTCTACTGTGGCTTAGTCCCAGTAGGCAGATAAGCGCTGCATGGCTGTTCACTCACCCACTCATCTAGTGGAATGGGGAAGACAACTGAAAGGGGAAAAAACTATGAAAACTTGTGGGTTTACAGAAAGACAATCTAATAATTAAAAAGAGGAAAAAGAAAATAGAGAGAGGAAAACAGAGCACTTACAAGAGCAAGTGCTGCAGAACACCTCAATTACTCATCATCAACTGAACAATGCCCCCCTAGTCCCGGAGCAGTGGCAGTGCAAGTAACTGTTTCTTGCTGTCGTAGAAAATCCTAAGTGAATGGTTGTCAAGATGCTCCAGTTTAAAGTTTTCCTGCCATTAAATGTTTCAATTTGTTGTATTATCCTCAGAACCTGACTTTTTTAGATCAAGTTCTTTGTAGCCAGGATAAGCTTTTAGTCTTTAGACATACTTCCCTCCCATTGTTTGCGTGTGTGTAATGCTAATAAGTTTGTCATTGCTCATTTATCTGCAGTTTCTGTGGGACTTGTGGGGTGAGGGTGGATTTGAGTCTTCCTTTTTCTAAGTTTTAGCTGAAAATGTTTTGTCCAGTTTTTGTATTGTGTGAGTAGCTGGTGTTTTTCTTGCACTGGAGGGTGTCTTTGTAAAGAACTTTGTGTACACTCAGTTTATTTGTTGGCTTATCCAAGAACTGTAATCCATTAGCTTTGAGTTTGACAATTATGCTTGTATTCATCTGATTTTGGTTTAAGAGAATTGGAGGTATTTCTCTGAATCACCAGCCATTTGAACTCATGGCATTCAAGACTCAACTGTCTGCAGTGTTTTTAAAAACTCACGTGTAATCAAATTCTGTTTTCTTTTGTTTCAGACATCTGCTTCATCACTGTTTTCAGGCTTTGATGGACCATGGAGTAAAAGTTGCTTCTGTACTGGCCTATTCCTTCAGTAGACGGTGCTCCTACATAGCAGAATCGGATTCTGCTGTTAAAGAGAAAGCAATCCAGATTGGTTTTGTTTTAGGTAACTGGAGATGATAGGCTGTTGAAAGTATACTTTCTTTCATGGAAGCTCCACTTAAGCTGATGTTAATTTTTTTCCATGTGAATGTCTGTGGGTTTGTTTTTCTTTCTTTTAACGGACACATGTGGTTTTGAAATATAATTTTTAAAAAAACTACTTGACGGCTTAAAAATAGATTGGATTGAAGTTTATATATTCTTAGACACTCTGTTTGCCATTTCAGATGTTTTAGATTTGAAATTTGTTTCCATTAAGACTTTGCATAATTTTAGTAGTGGTAAGTACTTATTGACAGAAAACTAGGAAAAATATGTAATGACAAAAAGTCATTCTCAACTGAAGAACAATTCACAATGTGTAATATGCAATTCTATGAAATAAGTAGTCATCTTACAAAACTTAAGAGAAAAAGATTTTGATCAAAAAGGTGTTTTACTGTTCACATTTCTGTTTGTTCCTGATTTCTGTTTGTGTTGTTTGTTTGTTTTTTTTTCCAGGGGGGTTCCTATCAGATGCAGGCTGGTACAGTGATGCTGAGAAGGTATTTCTTTCCTGCCTTCAGTTATGCACCCTTCATGATGAAATCCTGCATTGGTTTCGTGCTGTAGAATGCTGTGTAAGGTGAGCAAACCTTTAACTCCTGAATATGTTACTGTGAAATACACATTAAAGTGTCACCAACTGCCTTGGAGCCATCAAGCTTCAGATGCTTCCTTTCGTATTCTGTGCACCAAACTACTTTCTTGGGTAGAGCTAAAGATCAAAAGGTGCTTATTTTATACTAATCCTTGGCTTTTCAAGTTGTAAACTGGCAGCACGATTCAATGGAAAAGAACCACCGTTTTTCTTTTCTGCACAATATATCATGGTTAACGGGTGCTGGACAGGAAGAGTGGTCCAGCACATTGGTGGTTTTCAATGTTTTTTGCATGTGAAGGAATGTTATGAAGTGGTGTTTGCTGAAATTATATTTATAAGAAGAATTGCAAACACAAATTATAGAAATACAGTTGAGCAGAAATAGAAAGAAAATATACCTTTCCTGTTCCCAGATACAGTGAGTTCTCTTGCTCTGTGCCCAGCTGTGTAACTGTGTGATTAGGTAGATACCTACATTTCCAGTTGTTCTGGACACCCTTAGCCACAGCTTAAATATTTGGAAAGGCAAAAATTTTTTGCTTTTAGGAGGTATTTGGATTCTGTACCTGCCTTGTTTCCCAAGTAGTGCCATTGTGATTCAAATTCCATTCACAGAGGCCTCAAATATTTTAGTTTTTAATTGCCTTGCTGTTAGGTCTGTATCTTGATATGTGCTATACTGGAGCTGTCTGCAGCAAGGAGACAAGTTGCTGTTGTTGGTAACACCAGGATTGACTTTTGTGTGCTACAGTTATTCCAATGAGCATACTTAAATAGGCTTGCTTTTTTTTTTTTAAGCTGCTGTAATGAATAACAAAGTATTTATCCGAATAAAGGGCAAAACTTTTTATGGAAAACTGCTCCAGGAGTAAATAAACTTTGCCAGTAGCTGCTTATTTTATGTGCCAACCAGAAGGCCATGGCAGTGGCTGCTACTCTGCCTTGTTCTGCCCTGCCAGCTACCACTGGCTTTCCTTCCAGAAATAAGATGATGCCAGGAAAAGACTGGGCGCACATATGCACCTTCCTAGAACTAGGGAATGATGGATGTAATACCACTGTTAGTACTTGGTCCTTTGCCTTCTAATTAGTCTTAACAATTTTTCTGGTTCTGTTAGACTGTTTGGAAAGCTGGTAGAAATTGTCTCTAAGATTGAGGAGACACTGCTTTATGTTCAAGCATCTTCCAAACAATCAGAAAACAACAGTAATCATTTGGAAGCCTATCAAATAGGAAGAAACACTTTCAGAAGTGCTATAAATATATAAAATCAAAATGCCGTTTTGTAGGAGAAAGCAGTAATTACAATCAACTTGGAAGTCATTAGCAGTGAGATAAACTTCAAATCATTACCATCTAATGGCTACAGTAGAGTATCTCCTTACCACTGTGCTTGCAGTGGGGGTACACGCTGATTTAAGAGAGCAAAATTTAAGAGCAGCTTTTGAAAGCAAGACTCTCTAAAAAAACTGGCTACTCTTAAAAGCTAGAAAGTCTCACCTCTGCGAGTTCCATACATTGCATTATTAATATCATGCAGTTGAAAAACATGTCAAGCCTGGTGTTGTTTAGACATAATTTGGTGATTCTTTGTACTAGCAGTAGTAAATTATATGAAGAAATGAGAAAAGGTGAAGATTAGTCATTTCTACCAGTTTGTGTATTAATTTCCTGCATGTGTTGTGCTCCTTTTGTTTGCTTTCTCTCATTATTACGTGGTAAACAGTAAGACAAATATATAATACAAATGTGTCATTCCCTCACTTCATTGTTGCACATTTTGCCGATTCTCGGGGTTTTCTTATGATGTTTTTAGACTTCCTAAGCTGCTGTGTAACATTATGTTTGGGTTATTTTAATGTCCTTAGAGAATTATTTTATTAGGGGAGTCAAGGGTAAGCTGTTCCCCAGACGCTGTTATTGCAGACATCAAAGAAAATTCACAGATATTACCATAAATGTCCTAAGGCATTTTTTCTTCCTTTTGGCTTTATCTTCTAAAATTCCTTGGGATTAATAAAGGATTTTTTTTTGTTACTCAGAACTGTGAATCACGTGAACTCTGCTTATCTTAGAGGATTGGTTTAGGTTTGAGTTTTGGTTGACGTCATTGTTTTTAGATACTATCACTTAAGCATCCATATACTGGATATTATCTTTCTCAGGCACTTACCTAAATTGCAGTGCTATCCCTACTGGTTCATACCATTACATGGGATTTGGGCTTCATATTTTTGATGTTGCACTGTAGCTTCCAGTTGAATAGTGTAGGCAAAATAGTTTCCTTCTTTAGGGAAACGGTAATTGCTTATTTTTTTTCCTTTAGTTTCCTTAAAATTCCTGTCTCTCGTTGCTTGTTTATTAGTTTTCTGCTGGCTGTGGCCAAGAACACGATGCATTTCTATATCATCTTTCTTTTTTGGACCTTATTTAAAGAAAAAAATGTGTCTGTTTCTGTTCTGGAGCCATGTTGCAGTGTTTCTCCCTGAAAAGCTGGTGTTTGTAGTGTGTTTCAGAGTTGGTGGGTTGTTTGGTTTTTTTTTTCCAAGGTCTTTTCTTTTGATCTTTTCTTTGCGTGGCTAATACACATCTGCTGTGTGCTTGCCTGCCACTCTCTTCTTGTGAAAATGTGATCTTTATTTCCTTTCTTGTTAGTGTTTTAGTTTCATGATATGTTTCAATAGAAAAGTATAGGAAGAGTCTGTGTTAGAGGCAGGGAGTGTTTATAGGGCAAACTTAAATATGTTACTTTGCCATTGCCAGAGACATGGCTACAATAAGGTGAATCTCTGCTTGGAGTAAATGGTAACAGGAAACAGATTTGCAGAAGAGAAACATTTGATCAAAGGCCTCACTATTTTTTCGCCGCATATCAGTTTACTGGAAGATTTATCGTAATGTATTATAAAAGGTATAAAATGCTGTACCTGTACATTTGCTCCCTTTTTCAGAACATTATCCTCTGCAATACAGTATTATGTTCTGCTTCACTCTCTGTGTTTCTCTTCCTGTGTTGTTTTGTCCCTCTTGATTTGCAAAGGCTTGCCTGATGTTTTTCAGTCTCTATTACTCATTGTCTAATAACAGATTTCCAGGCATTTGCAGTAGAGAAGGAACAGCTGTCTCTCCTTAGCCTGCAATGGATGGGAATACAACTCTGCCCTTTAGGCTTGGAATATGATAACACACACACGTATTTATAATGTATCTCTTTAAAGTAAATAGGGATCAGCCTACACTAACTGAAAAAGTTTTTTACTTTTGTTTTAAATAGATGCCAGAAGCTGAAATTCTTACTTTTCCAGAGAAACAAGAGTGTATTTTAATAGGGCTGTGTTTTATTTTCTGCATTTGCCTGTTGTTTCATGAAGCTTCTGTTAACCCCCTGCCTTTCCATCTGAAGGACTAAGAGATGGGGCAAGACTAGGGGAGATGCTTTTTAGAATTGCGTGAACTGGATCAGCAAAGTGATAGTAAGTCAGTCCTGGATATCATGTAATGTGGATGTGATCTTTGTGAAGATCTCACATTGGGATCTCTTGTTAAGACACCTTTGTGAAGATCTCATGTGGGGATCTCTTGTGAAGCAACCCCCCTGAAACTCCCAAAACAAAATATGCCCACTTGTGAAGCACTGTGCAACTGAAAGTTTGAGGAAGAGGTTTGAGACACATGAAAACTAGCTATGTCTGTACTTAGTCAGTGTCTGTTTCAGTTTACCATATTTTGGAAAGGATGTAGAAGGGATTTAATACTGTATATTACAGGAATTTGGAATTGGCATTTTATCAGTGTTGAGAAGAATGGATTTTATGACAAAACAGAAAGCCAACACACCAAAGCAGTTCAAGCATTGGATATGTAAAATTGTTAGTATGTGAAGTCATTTGACATCTCCAACAGTACAAATTCTTACCATGCGAAAGACACAAGCATAGTGTACTGGAACAAAAGCCCGTAAATACTTCTTCTGTGTTAGTGAGTTCAGCTAGTGCAATATTGTTGGGATAACAGCCCAGTCCTATTGTATAATGCCAAATCGTAGCTCTGTGGCACTGCTGTGTACTGAAACGATTTATTCAGACACTGTTTAGCAGGTCTCTCTGCATCTTCCTAAGGTTGCTGCATGTTCGAAATGGTAACTGTAAATATCACTTGGGAGAAGAAACATTCAAACTCGCTCAGTCTTACATGGACAAACTTGCAAAACATGGTCAGCAAGCAAACAAAGCAGCGCTGTATGGGGAGCTGTGTGCACTGCTCTTTGCCAAGAGCCACTACGATGAGGTGAGTGGGTTTTTGACTTTGTTTTTCTGTGTAAAACTGGTTATGAAATTTGCTAGGCTCTTCCGTGACTGCCTTGTTATTCGCGTTATCTTTCTTGCTGGAGTTCCCGATCTGTTTTAGTACCTGTGTGTCAGCACCAGAGGAATACCTATTTTATCAAGTTCTTTTCTCTATATATTGTTTTGAGTTAGTCCGCAAGCTCTCAGTGATACTTTTGGCCAACATTAAGAAGTGATGCATGGTAGTTCAGTAGTATGTGTTGGTCATCTGTAATAGGCAAAAAATTAATAGTGGAACACAGGTAACAATTATTTGCACCCATTCTGTAAGAACTGTGTCTTTAGCATAACTGCTCTGCAATTGCTATTTAACTCCTAAATACACTGACCAGGAAGTTGTCCTACACAAGAGGAACTGTGAGGATTACTTCATAAAATGCCCTTTTTTGTCTGACAGTCACTGTAATACTAAGTGCCTTAGGCTAATGTAAAATACTTATTTAAGCATTTAGTATTAACCTTTTAATGATGTCTTTTAAGACATAGCTGAGTGAGTTTAATTACACATAACTTTTGTCATGTAAGTGATCAGTATATCTTTCGGAGTCAAGTAATAGCTTTCTTAATGTTGCAAAATAGTGAAGTTCTGGCTTAATTGTATTGGTCACTTTTTCTTCAACAGGCTTATAAATGGTGTATAGAAGCCATGAAGGAGATCACAGTTGGGCTGCCTGTAAAAGTAGTAGTGGATGTTTTACGACAAGCTTCAAAGGTGAATTTAAAATCTTCAGTGTTTTTATGTGACTAAATTGCTGCCATGAATGAGTGAGGATAGGTGATACCTTCAGAGTAATTGGATGTGGAGCCTTATGGCTTGTTACTTGTGTTTAGTTTGTCCACCTCAGTCTCAGACCTGGGGCAATTTTGGTGTTTTCCTTTCTTTCTAAAGCTGAGTTACAGCTGCTCAAATGAACATCGTGACAGAGTTAACCTGAGAGCATTGCATAAAAAGGTAGTTTCTTCCCCTGTTTGATCTAGACTAGGTATAATACTAGCTCTTTAGTTAGGCTTTTATGACAGGAAGAATACAAGTTTATTGTTATCTGTGAACTGTTTCTTAAATAACTGAAAGGTCCTTTAGTAACCCTGATAATATTTGGAAAATGAAAAGAGTAGTTAGCAATTGAACCAATGTTTGGAGGAGAAGAGTTCTGAGTATACACCTCATCATATGCTTCATTTCAAACTGTTCAGGCTTGTGTTGTAAAACGTGAGTTTAAGAAGGCTGAACAGCTGATAAAACACGCAGTGTACCTTGCCCGGTAAGTAGCATTCAAAAAAAACCTACAACCTTTAAAAAATGTGTTTAACTTGCCACACTTGATAACATAACTGTGTTTCTACAGGGAGCATTTCGGAGCCAAGCATCCCAAATATTCTGATACGCTACTAGACTATGGATTTTACTTGCTTAACGTAGACAATATTTGCCAATCTGTTGCCATCTATCAGGTATGCAGCAGGGCTTCGGTATCTGTCTTCAGTTTATCTCAATAGTGACCAGCTCTGAAATGTTTCTACTGAAACTCACAGTTAATTCATGGAGATAGAAAATACTTAATTACTGCAATGCTTGTGGTTGATTTGATTAAAAAAAAAAAAAAACAACAAACAACACAAAACCACAAGAAAAGCCACACCCAACCCCACCTATGAGATTTTGGGATTTCCCCCCTGATTCTTAACTTTTATATATTTACTGCCTTAAGTATATACACGTAGACCTACACAATTTCAGAGCCAGTAGATCTACTGTTTTTTCCCCTTTTAACAGTGAGAGGGATTCATTAGGCTTATTTCTGATTTAACTGACGAAATGGTCTTCTTGTAACTCTTTCAGACAGCTCTTGATATCCGGCAGTCAGTATTTGGAGGTAAAAACATACATGTAGCCACAGCTCATGAAGACTTAGCTTACTCTTCGTATGTTCACCAGTACAGCTCTGGAAAATTCGACAATGCACTGTGAGTACAGTTGTTTGAGGTACTGGCAGTACACTTAGTATTGTAAGCAGAGAGAAATGTTCTTAAATGATACAGACTTTCCAATTAGAATTTAAATGCATCTGTTTATTGCATTAATGTGTTCAATAATTTATCAGTCACCTGCTGACTTAAACATACATATCTTGAATTTTTTATTAAAACTCTTTCAGATTCCATGCTGAACGTGCTATTGGCATCATAACTCACATTCTCCCAGAAGACCATCTTCTCTTGGCATCTTCAAAGCGAGTTAAAGGTAGTATCCTGAATTGCATTACGGGGATGGCTTGATATCAATCAGTGAGATATGTGTATCTTTTCCCTTAACAGAGGCCGTGTAACTTGGTTTGGGTTTCTTTTTGAAATGGAGGTCACTAGTATATTTGTAGTCTTCAGTGTTCTCTGTCAACACACTTGTAAAATACAAAAAAAACTTATTTCAAACTTAGCTGGAACACTTGGAGCAGAAACTAAAAAAAAAAACAAAATAGAAAAATATACATTGGGAGCTTGAAATCTGGTTGTACCTATTTGAATATAATAATAAACAGTTTATAACATCTCTCCAAAGGTCTGCGGTCTGGCTTTCTTTTACCAACCCTTAACATCTATTTGTAACACAGTAACAGTTCTCTCTTTTTCTCTCAGCACTTATCCTGGAGGAGATTGCAATAGATTGTCACAACAAGGAAACTGAGCAGAGGTTACTTCAAGAAGCTCACGACTTGCATCTCTCCTCACTGCAGTTAGCTAAAAAAGCCTTCGGGGAGTTTAATGTACAGACAGCAAAACACTATGGCAACCTTGGAAGGCTGTATCAGTCCATGAGAAAGTTTAAGGTAAGATTATATTTGTGTAGGTCTTGACTTAAAATTTGCAACAGATCTATGTATCTGTCACAGCAAATGAGAGTTTTCCATGTCCACAATTTGTAACTTCAGCTGGTGTTTTTATTGTTGGAAAACTTATACTTTATAATTCATTTCTCCAAAGCTTTGCACAAAAATCAGTTATTAAGATACACGATGCCTTTGGGGACAGAGTGACAGCAATTTTGATGGGAGAAAAAATAACTATTTGCTGATCTGCTTAACTGAGAATTTGGAGAACATGATTTGGTTTTGGCTTTCTTACTTTTTGCCTTTGATAAAATACTACAAATGATTTGGCTGCTACATTGTTATATTTCTTTAAACCTTCCTTTCCTCACTGTCCTCTTGGCATGGTGAGTGGTGTCTGACCTCTGTGAATTTGATCCTCACAGGAAGCAGAAGAAATGCACATCAAGGCAATTCAGATTAAGGAGCAGCTTCTAGGTCAAGAAGATTATGAAGTTGCCCTGTCAGTGGGTCATCTAGCTTCTCTCTATAACTATGATATGAACCAATATGAAAATGCTGAAAAGCTTTATTTGCGATCCATAGCAATCGGTAGGTGATTCTTCAAATGTCTGACTATGGAGCAATTGTAATACTTCAGGAAATGTTATTTAAAAGTGTATTACAGTTTTAGTAAGGGAGTTAATGAAATGGCAGAGCGGCTTATTTTGCATGTATTTTCAATCTAAACATAATAGTTTTTCTTGAACATTGTTGGGGACTCTATAGTACTTTCAGTGCTCCATCAGAACTCACTCTTAAAAGCACCTGGAAACTGGCTTATTAAAAGCTTGGAGGTCAGTCTCTAGACTGCCTTTTGGAATTGTGAGAACTTAGAATTAAAGTGCAGAATGTAGTTAAATTTTGAAAGAAATGGGAAACTATTGTGTCTATGAACCTAACTGTGCTCTCATTCAATATTTGTCATTTTCAGTGAACTGTATTTACAAATCAAATTCACCTTTGGGCCATGCCATAGTTCAGTTTTGAGAGGCAGTCTTCATATAGTTACATAAAGTGCATTACGAAAAATGGTATGGTTTCAAGGTAGAAAACTGAAAAACAACTTCACTGTTTGAATTCAGAGTGAAATTTGGACACAACGATCACCTTCTTTATATGACTGGTAGATTCTGTGCATATAAAGCCGTGGTGCAGCTGATGATCTGATTGTAGAGTCTCTGAGGACCAGTTACAGTAATCTTAAAAGAGAAGGTAGATGGAATTGAAACCATCATCCAGGAAGCTTGCATGTTACTTGTGTTCTTGATTTACTGTAACAGTAACGTGACAATCTGCCATAAGAAAAGATTCCCGTTGTTGGTAAGAATGACATGAGAAATAAGATGCAACGTGCAGGTGTGTTACCTTTTGACTTTGTTTTCTTTTTGGATTTCTTTAGGAAAGAAGCTTTTTGGTGAAGGATACAGTGGACTTGAATATGATTACAGAGGTCTCATTAAACTGTACAATTCCATTGGCAATTATGAGAAAGTTTTTGAATATCACAATATTTTGGCCAATTGGAACCGGTTGCGGGATCGGCAGTTCTCCGTTACAGATGCTCTGGAGGACGTAAGCACCAGCCCTCAATCCACTGAAGAAGTGGTCCAGTCTTTTCTGATGTCTCAGAACGCTGATGGACAGAGTAGCTAAGAACTCGGTCAATTAACCAGTTAAGGTTTTTTCCCCCAAGTTACAGGGGGAAAAGTCATACTGTGAAATCTAAACCATCTAGTTCTCTGGGGGCTGGAATTTGCATTGAAACACTGGTCCAGTCTACTGAAGAGTGCCCATATGGATGAATGTGTGTTAAATTCTTATCAGCATGTGTATGGCATGTTTAGTTCGGCTCACATTTTTAACTTGGTATTCCCGAAAACTCCTTTCTCTATTCTTTCAAAAGAAGCTAATTTGCAGAAAGTCTGCAAGAAAATACTAAATAAAACTGTTTGAGTTCAAAAGAGTTGCATTCTTATTATGATTGGAAGGTTTCATCAAGAGCTTTCTCCTGACACATAGGAAGAATAATTGCTGTACTATAGGAAGTTATATGAGAGTTCTTTCTGCTGTGTGCATTATAGCGAAGTTGATCGTAAATACCAAGAAAAGGGAGAATGCCTTGGCCTTGGCTGCTGCCTTATGAAGATGAGTGGCAAAGGACCACTTTGGAGAGCAACATACCCTCTGTGTGAATCACAGTAGCTTACTAAGCAAGTATCCACTGTATGTTGTTTTTAATATCCTGAACTTGGACCAGTGTTCATCTGTAGGTGATAGAAGATCCAGTAGACCAGCAGTCTTAACTTTTTTTTTTGGTACCAACCAAGAATGTTAATCTTCTGAACAGGACCAGGAAAACCAGAAGTGGACCAGCCTGCTAGAAACAGTATTTGGACCAGTGGCTTTAATTTAACATTTCTGCCCCTGCATTCACTTTTACAGTAGAATTATTTCATTTAGACGTATGAGCAGTGCAAAATTATATTCATGTAATAGATACAAAACTAGGAAGTGAACGTTCTTTAGCGGTTGCGATGGCATGTCTTTACCTAGTGAGCTTATACAAATATTAATGTCAATGCCACAAGCAAAAACTAGAAATGCTTAACTATTTGCTGCAGCCATCTCTTCTTTTATTTTTTTTCTCCTTTTTGAATGGGCTTACTCTAACCGAGGCAGTAACTTGTTTATACCAGTTAATAGTTTTGTATTACAGTCCAATTCCTTTTTATGTTTCTGGAGAATATGACTTATTGTACAGTCTGCAGGGGTCAGCAGAAAATGCCAAAAAGCACAACAGGTCTTTTTTTGTGATGTTTCATTTCTACATTAAACAACAGTACAACCAGAAACTGATTCCTTTATATTAATTAAAAAGCAGAAGTCAGTTGTAAAGATCCTTTATGATGCCTATCTCACTAGCTTGTCTTAATTTTACTTCTGTTGGGGGGGCTACTTGGCTGTGTGGGTTTTTTTTTGTTTGGGTGTTGATTTTGGTTGTTTATTTTTAATGTTGAAGCTCGTTTGAAGTCTGTGTGACATAGCAAACTAGAAACAACTCACTGTTGTTACCTCAGTTCTTACAGCGGCACAGGCATTGCACTTCTAGGTAGGATTCTGTCAGTTTGGGGTGTTTTCCCGTCCCTCCTATTTTCAGGGGTTTGTAGCTTGGCCATGGAAGGTCAGCCTGAGCCAAGGCTCAGCAAGCATGGTTCCTGCAGGGCTTGGCCTGGGAGTTTTCCTTGGGGTCTGGTTTTTAGTTTTTTTGTGAAGTTTGGGACAGGGAAAGCTGCTTGTTGGTCTTCAAGACTGCAGAGAATAAACAGAAATTTCAGACATGACCTAGCGCTTGGTGGCTTTTTAAAGAACTGAACCTTAGCCAATAGTTTGTCTACTGGTGCCTTCAAGTGTATTTTTGGGGGGGCAAAGTGAATAATACCAACTTCACAATGCAGTTAGTGTAATTAGTGAATGCAGATGTAATGATTTAGTACTTGGAATACTTTACTGACTTGAAAAGAATCATTTGCATTAAAAAAACCCTGTGGTTTTAAGACTTAGACTGCATTATGTCCTCAAAAGCTGTTGAATGAAAGTCTATCTTACAGTTATGTGTGGATTTAAAGTTCATTTATTTATAGCAAATTTTGTTCCTGACTGCTTTAGGTACTAGAAACAAATTCAGGTATCTACATGGCAAAACATTTTTATCCCTGAATGCCTGTACAGCAGGGCACTGATGAATTTAAAAAACCTTATGAAATCTTAATCCCTATTAAGTATTTAAGGTTAAATGAAGGATGTAATACTAGCGTCAGGGCATAGGCATGGAGGGTGTGTTCACAATTGTCCTCAACTAGTTCACGTACTGCAGAACTGTTAAAACCCTTTAAACTGGGTGTATAGATTTACAGTTAATCTGGAGACCATTTATTTGCTCAGAGTTTCTAGCCTGGAGTCTTCACTTTCAGCTTTTGACTAAGGAATCTGAAAGATCTCATGGTTTTGTGTTAGGGATGAGAAGCATTATTTCATGTCAGTGGAAGTGGTCTACATGAGCCACTGCTGTTATTTTAGCTTTGGTTTGTGTCAGTTCTGTGGTTTGCCTTTGAGTTTAGGCAACCAGGAGACCTTGTGGGGCAGGTGAGAGAGGTGTTACCACTTCTATCCAATAAACAAACACATTAGTTCCACTTGTGTAATCCGTTGCTTTATTCTCAAATCTTGCTGGGAGGATGTACTTTGCTTTCTCTCCTGAAGCTACTTCACTAGTGTCTTGTATACTGTGGTCCATTGGCTTGTCTGGAAGGAGTTAAGGTCCTAAAAGTCACCTAAAAATCTCTGATTATGGGCTTTGGCCAAGAAAGATGCAGTTGCAGTGATCCTCATTTGGGACCACTGGCATGCTTTTTTGCATGACTGAATGAAACCTTGACTTGACTCTTGGATTGAACTTGTAATAACTCTGCAAATCCAGTCAGGCCAAGGCACATAAATACTGGAGAAGGGTAGCTGTGGCTGAGTGCTAAGGCTGTTAAAGCACAGGAGGATTGCTAAACACCCCTGTAGCTGCCTACAAAATCCTCTGTTGCCTGCTCTGCATGTAGCTTCCAACCTTCACCCAGTGCTGTCCTTGCTCCAGGTGCAATACTTGTTCTCCATGTAATAACACTGACCTTCCTAGTTTTTGGTTCTGTATCTCTTAAACTGAGTTCTCAGAAGATGTCTGTATGGGCATCTGGAGACTGAATGTTGTGTTAGTAATTAATTACTGTTACTGTCTCTGCTGATACAGTTTGTTGTTGGATATTTTTGAGCAAGTAGGAGGCCCATTGGATGACTGCAGAGGAAGGTAAATGACTTGTCCCTCCTTGAGGGGTCCCTACATGCTGATGTGGCTGCAGTAGATCTTGTAGCATTGCCTTAGCTTTTCATGACTTCTGCACCAGGCAGGGCTAAAGGAACAGAGGATGTCACTCCCACATCCTCCACATTGTATGGTTTTCCAGTGCAGAGTGTGCCAAGGCCAACCTGGCACCTCTCTCTCCCCTCGGAGGCCGAACCAGGTTGTTCCCTCCTCTCCCACCCCAGAGCAGGTTTTCCACACACGTCTGAATGTAAGTACGGGGCTGGGGCTGTACACTGGCCATGTTGAGGGGGCTCATGCCCCCTGAAACTCAAGTAGCCAACTCTAAAACAGTAGATGAAGCTAACTAATTATTGGCATTTTATAGACGCACAATGCACCTCCCACTAGTGGAGCAGGGGCTGTTTGGTGCTGGCACTAAAAGGAGAGACCTGTGAGTGGAAATCCATCCTCAGAGTTTTTCTTGAAGGTAAGTAATTTCATCACTAGAGTAACTGGGTGCAAGTGGTAAGGATGGGTATCACTTTAAGGTAAATGAGTTCAACTATTGTTTAAATTAAACACTTAATATTATATTTTGCATGTCCCACTTAAGCAAACACTGTGGTTTGTAAAGGGAAGGAGGAAGGTGCTGACAGGATTCCTCCACTGTTCTCGGGCTGTTTGGGATCCTTAGTTATGGAAAAGTGCAGACAAGCTTTCAAGGGCTGACAAAAGGGGAAGGGGAAAGTTGCAGAAAGATATTGGAAAATAACTGTATCCCTTAGCTATTTGAAGTAGAACAATGAATGACTGTATGGCTGGTTTAGTAGCATGGTAAGAATTAGAGCCAGCATCTGCCTCGTTTCATCTCCACTCTTTACTCTCTATCAATACCTATTGCTTAAGACTTTTTGGTTTTGCACACGGTTTTGTTAAATAATTTTGCAGGGTTTTTTGTTGTTGAATTCTAAGTTATTAGGACAGCAATGTTCTTTTGTAATTTTAAAAGTGGAGTTTTTGTTTCAATGTGCTGCAGTCTGGAATTTGCTTAAGGTGCCATTGCACTGCTTCTCATGGTACAAGAAATGCACATTTAACTTGATTTCCTTTTTATAGTCCTATGTGTTGGTAGAGTACAAAAAGGAAAACGCATCGTGCCTAAAAACATGATTGAAGCTGTTGACAAAAACTTGATCTATGTGGGTGGGATTTGACTTTGCAGGCTATCCATGCGTAGCCTGAGGGAGATGGTGCTGTGTTCAGTCTTTAAGCAGAGATCCTTCCCTCTGCTGCCTCTGCAGAGACATTGTTTTAACAAAAAATCCTTTTTTCTCTTTGTTTTTGCTTTTTGTTTTATAAAGAGGAAATTACTGGCCACGTTAGTTGCAGCTCTGGCACCTCGTTGTGGGCATTTCATGGGTGGCACGACTGGCCTGTCACACCTTGTGTTCCTTAGCTTTGTGACGATTTCTGTGAGAAGCAGGGAAGATGTTTCCTTTACCTAGAAACAACCTAAACTGTGTAGTAGGAAAAATTGGTGGCACTAGTGATGCTTTTGTCCCAAAAATCTCAGGAATGTTTTTGGCAGTGAAAACCGGTTTCCCTTCAGTGGCAGGAAGGTGCGTGCTCTAGGGTCTCGTGTAACTCTTTCATTGCAATCCTAGGTATCTATAGCATGAGTGGCCTTAGTGAGTTTGTTGAAGTGCACATTTTCTTTTTTTTTTTTTCCTCAAAAGTAAATTTTAAGATGAAAAAGATATATACTATATAAATATATAGAGATATTTAGAAACTTGGTTTGTGGTGCACAAGTTCAGTGTTGGATTGCTAAGTAATTGTCACAGGTACCATATGTGTAACTCTTTCTTTTATGTATATTCCTTTATGGGAAGCAATGTTGCCATGGTAACTACAACTTTACAATTTCTTTACTACTTAATGATGTGAATGAACTCTACATTTTATTGAATATTACCAGGTTCAGTACTATTTTTATACTTTATTGAACTACGGGGGATTTTAGTTTAATAACATTAAAAGGAAAAAAAAGATGTTGCTTGAAGTGTATAACTGTATAAATCAAACTGCTTACACAAACCCCACTTCCACACCAGAATCTCTACCTGTAGTGCCACGTTCATTTCCATGAGAGAGTGTCTTGGTCGTTACTAGACTTTGAAGACCACCCTACTTGTCGTGTCAGGACTAACGTTTCGTATCCTACTTCTCACAGACTGCAGTGCCCAACATTATTTGTAACCATCAAACCATACGATGTTTGTAACCAGCATTGTGATATTCTGTAATTGTATTGCTACAATGGAATATTGACCTAATAAATATAGTGTTCCCGCATTGTGAAGTATCTGCATTGAATTTGGTTAAAGTTTGGTTTCTATAAACCACCTACCCTCTTGCTCCCCTTTAATCCTGCCTTACTGTAACATGTAAAGTAAGTGGCTGTATCAGCTTCCTTAAGAGTAAGTTCATGAACCATGGGGAGAGTGGATCATAGTGTCAATCTGTGTGCATGTCCAGTTTATCCAGTTCACTTCAAAAACAGACTACATATTGGTTGGTCGCCTGATGCCATTACTGCCATGATTACTGGAAGAAGCTGTCCCAGGCTGACTGATTTCCTTGAGCGAGATGTTTGTTTCTATAAATCTCTCCCACTGCTTTGGGAGTGCTTTCGGTGTAGCTGTCACACTGAAAAGTGCTGCACCCTGAGGAATGCAGGTTCCGTGCCAGGTTCACCTCTTGTACAACAAGATGACTCAAGAAGTGGTGAGGCTGAAGTCCTCGGGGCTGTGGCAGTGCCCTTGCAGTTGCACAGCCTGATACATCTTATCTGTGCACATTTAAATGGGTGAAAGATACAAGTCCCTGGGTGTCTCTGTGTTCCTGCAACTTTCTCAATTCTTTCTCTTTTTTCCAGGGAAATGTTGAAGTTTGGGGAGTGCTGAAGCCAAACTACCAAGTCACAAACCAACAACAGGAGACTGAGTAAAAAATGTGTTTGCTTCACCTGGTATGAGGAAAGAAACAACAGCAACCCCAAAACTTCCTGCCCAGGTAAAGGTAACCTGGTATGAAAACAAGGGTATGAGGCCATACAGCTGATTTTTGGGGAGTTAACAAATGAAGCTGGGTAAAAGCTGCCTCCCAATAATGACTGTCTTCCTCTGATTAGTTTGAGCAGAGTCCAAAACTCTGACAGCAGTGAGGATCGTGTTCTTCCTCATGCTAACAGCGCAAAACCACAGTTCCCCTACAAGTAGCCTGAGACGAGCTGCCAGGGAGAAAGATGGTTTCTTTGCAGGTGGTTTGGGGTGCTCCATTTAAATGGAAAAGATCCTGAGTTAGGAAATGTGCATTGGAAGCTAGGAGTGTGCAATCCTGTGAGTCTGGTGCAGTAGTACCCACCAGCTTCCAAGATGAACCAGCAGGAAAAGGCAATCGTTGTTACGCAAATGGCACTGTGGCATCCTGGAGTTCATACCAAAGGATTTCTCATGGTACATGTAGAGCAGGATCTCCAAAGGTGAAATTGTTCCTCTTGCCTTTCCTCTCTCATGTCATCTGGTCAAAAAACTGAGGTTATTTCTGGCAGAGCTCAGTTTTCCCTGGGAGCTTTCCTGGCACTTGTAAGTCACCTCACGTCCTGCTGGGAAAAATTGTAGAATAATCCAGGTCTTCAGCAGGCTTTAATCTTGCTCAGTTTCCTCTTAAACAAGTGTGACATTTTGAGGGCGTACATTATTTTTCTGCTGCAGCTGTGTGTGATGCTACACGTGGCCTGTACCTTGTGTACGACAGAGAAGGCTCAAAACCTTTGGCTGAAAGAAATACTCTGTTATTCTGAGAATTCCTGTGTTCTGTTAAACCAGGTCTGCTCCACACAAGTGGCTAGGGTCCCTCAGCATAGCTGCATAGCCACCCCTATGCACAGTGAAGCCCAATGTGAACCTGTTGCCTGGTGAAGGCAACGTGTGACATCCTCCTTCCACCCTCTCATGACTAGTGCTCTCCGTGCACTTGGCAGCGGTGCCTCCGTGGGCAGCACAGCCAGGGACTTCAGTCTCCTGCCAAGGTCCGTGGATGTGATCCAAGGTGCCATTTAAAAAGGCATCTGTTGTCTTGATTCTAAAAACATCTCATGTTACCTGCCCTTCCAAAAGGATCTGGGAGTGATTTCTCTTACTTGGGTTCAGGTCTGAAGACAGTAGCTAAGTCCCTTACCCAACCATCTCAGTTTTAGCATGTAGAAAGGAAGGATATACAGAGGTTTTTTTGCTGGTCAGACTTAAGAGATTTCCGTGCCAAGCTATTGATCTTTCTGATCCTTTCTTCAAACCTGGATTCCACTGTAAATCAAACCTAGCTGACCCTAAAGCCCAAACCAGACAGTTTTATTACTAGCAGTTGGGCTCAGTGATCTTAAAGGACTTTTCCAACAGAAAGGATTCTGTGTTTCCTCTTCTCACTATTCCTATCTTGAAGTGTTGGCTGACTCTCCTGCAGCAGCACTCAAACAGGGCTACATCCCTCAGTCTGGATCACTGTATGGCCACTGCTGCATCTTGTCACCACTGATTTGTGTGCAGGCTCATGGCTGTTAGTTGTCAAGAACAGTTAGAAGGAGCAAGTGTATGTGTAAATTAGAAACTCTATTGTTTTTTTTTACTAGAGTGAATCCTATGCACCAGTCTCTTGCCTTCCTTTTCCATTCCCGCTCCCCAGTCAGTACAGCTGCTGACCATGGAGGGTTTGCGAGTGCATATGTTTGAGTAGGAATGTGCAGGGAACAGGACCTGCTCTCCTCACAAAAGGATTTCTGCTATGACAGGGAAAGGAGCAGCTTCATCCCTTATTGGAGTTTGTACTAAAAGAATGAGTTAGTAAAGGTAGGTCTGATATTTACACATCATTGATATAGTCTTGATGCTGTTGCGTAGCTGTTAAGAGAACTCCAGGATAACAAATAAGATGAAATGGTTTAAAATAGCACAACTTAAATGTTGCTTGGGTTGGAACTTGTTGCTATGACGCTGCAAGTATTTCAGTATTTTGTGGTTTTGGGAAACCATGGCAACTGCATTTTCCACTCGTTCAGGTGGTGATGCTGTACTGAATTCTGCCTTTCTGACCTCTGAAGTCGTCTGGGAACCATAAAAACTAAAAATCCCACAAAGTAAATGGAAGGCACAGCTTCTCAGAGGGGTCTTGCCTGCTGCAGGAGCTGATGCTGGCAGCCCTTTCTGTCCACCAGGGCCTTTGCTAGGTGAGTTCTGCATATGGTTGTGTCCCACAAATCATTTGTCACCAGAAATATGTAGGAACACCAGACTGTTCACCATGGCTCAACACCCAGGCTATTGAGTGACCAGCAACCCCAAGCCCTTGCTGTGTTCATTACATTTCAATTGTGCTAATATTTGTGTCATGCACTCTGTGCTTCTCGTGCGTTTATCTACTTAAGGATTGGTTGGGTGGTGTTTTCCCCATCCTTACAGGGGCAGACAAGCAGAGGAGGATTGCCTGGAGCCACGCAGCCGGTGGGTTAGTGTGGGACTCCCACTCAGGCTTCCAGATCAAGCTGCCTAGTTAGCTTGTGAGTTTTTTTACTTTTATTTCATCAGTTTGGATTCTAAGTGGTTCCTCATAGCTGTTACACACCAGATTGGACTTTTTTAAAGGTAAATAGACTGGAGAGAAAGAGATGAAAAGCCAAGATGGTTATGAGTACATGAGAACTCCCACAGGACATGTGATTGCATTTAGCAGCTTGAGAAGAGGCTTATGTGGGACAAATCCTTCAGACGGGCTGGGGCACCTGTGTATAGCAAAACCAATCTCATCAGCAACTGCTTCTAATGTCCCTCTTTCATTCCCCCTTTGGGGTTTGTGTGTGCTGCAGTTCTGGCTGGATTCAACAGGCTGCCAGTGACTGTTTGGCAAACAGGTCTGCTACAGGTTGGTCTGCATTTTTTCTCCAGAAGACAATCGTGTGTCTTTGGTGGGGTGGGCCCGAAGGCCAACCACAACTGTGTGTTGAGCACCCAGATTGCTATGCAAAGACACTTTAATTAGCACCAGCTGACAACAAAGGGATATCTTCTTCCTTACTACTGTCTTATTCTTTAGTAGCCTCTCTTCCTGTTATTTTTCCTACTCCTCTGTCTCTTTAGAGACAGCAGTTCAACCTGCCTAGCTTTTCTAGCATCACCACTGATCCTTTTGCAGAACTGCCAAGTGGGGGTGGCTCTGCTTGCTCAGAAAAATGCTTTTCCTGCTCAGTGCCAGGATGACACTGGCCATGCCAGTACCTTTCCTCTGCCTTCTGCCTGCCAGGCAGTGGCTTCAGAGGTGTGTTGTTGGCAGCTGTGTTTTTTGAAGGCCTCTTGGGTCTCTGAGGAGAGCCCAGTTGAGACCCCAGCTGATGTAAAGGTGCTTCGGTTTCTTCTCTTCAAATTCTGGAACTGAATCTGGGATTTTTGAAGGACAGTGTAATTGTTTAAAAAAACCCCAACAACAAACCAAAACAAAACCACAATGAAACAACACTTTTAAAGATATTTGTATGAGCAAACAGCACACATTGAGTCATGCTTGGGCAATAACTCTTGCCTAACTATGGTCCTGTTGGGTGTCAGCAGCAATGAGCTGAGAAATGACTGTACTGTCTGCACAAATCTTCACCCTGCCAAGTGTTTGTTCCTGGCAGTGGAGCTGCCGGTTTGATCCCACCCTGCAGCGGGTGCTGCTGGTCTCTGCAAAACTGCCTTTCTGCTGTCTCTGTTCCTCCGCCTTGATGCCCAGCTCAGCTATTTGTGCAGCCTGGCTTACTCTGCCAAGTCTGCCCAAGCACATAAAATCCATGCCTCACAGCAAAAGCCTTTATGAGCTCGTGAGAGGAAGGGCATTTTTCAGCCACTTTGGGGAGATGGTTGGTAGCTGAGAGTGCCAGTTGGTGACTGAAGTGTGTGAAGTGGGATGTGGGTGCTGTGGTTGGGTGTGGGCTGCCACTGGATGTCACTGTCGTTTTATGGCACCCTGTGCCCTGGGAACAGAACCAAGGGTGGGTGGGATAAGGCCCTGTGCTCTATATCCTAAGTGAGGGTGTACCACCTCAGTGGATGGAGAGTGGCCTTGCATCCTTCCAAACAATCCTGGAGAGAAATCTCTCCAGTCTCTGTGTTGCCAGAGCTTCTACTGTTTGATTTTATTTAAAAATCAAACACTCAAACCTTAACTTGCAGAGCCTCAGATAACCCAGAAGACTCATTTCTTTACTCTCTCAGACTGAGAGGTGGAGCTGATTTCTACAGCAGCGTATGGGAGCCAGCAGATTGCAAAGGAAAATGATGCTCTGTTCTGGCTTGAAGCTGAGAAGCAGGTCTGGTCTGGTGTTTTCAGTAAGTCACAAAACACAGAGTTGGAGACTATTTAAATTCAGATATGGGCTTATTGTGTTTTATTTTTCCTCAGAAATGCTTTTTGCGCCCCTAAATAAAAAACACAAAACACACCATTCCACATCTTCCTTTACGAGGAGGAGGGGAAAAAAAAAGGCAAAAACCCTCCTAAAAAAATCCCTCCTAAAAGCCCAGCTGTGAGGGAAGGGGACAGAGATCCCTAATTTTAAGATGCCTGATGAGCAAGGCTAGCAGATGCTCTTGCTGGCTTCTGTCCTTTAACAAAACTCACCAAAATGTCAAATAACCACACTGTTAACCTCAGTCACTTGCTAATTACACACTGATTCTATATTTTTGTCCTCGCTATATAAATAAGAGGCATTTCCAAGTAATTTCTTTCTATTGTGTGGAACCTGCGGTCCCAGGGTCCCAGGATCCGCAGCCTGTTGTTTGTGCTCTAGCAGGGAGCCTCTCCACAAAGGGCAAAGATGCCGGGTTTTTTTTCTCCCACTTGTCTTGCATAACAAAAGGCATTTGTCATCCCTTACATAACGGCAGGATTTGTGGCTGCTTCTGTGGGCCGTTTTGGAGGCAGCCTGGTCCCAGCGCTGCGCAGCCGTAGCCGGGAGGGGAGGCTCTGGCTGGCTGCAGCTTGGCACAGGCTCCACGGCACGCGCCGGCGCAGCCTGGCAGCGCGTCTGATGCTTGTCACCCACCAGTTAGGGTTTGCCTCTCTTTTAATTTCTCTCCCCATCCTTGGAAAGGGAGATAAGGAATTGTGGTTTGGTTGTGGTTGTTATTGAGGGATGTGAAAGGCTGAGACCACGTTTGGTGGGGTTATTTGCTTGGTTTTTAATCTTTGTTCCAAGGTGACGATGGGGAGCAGAGGGGCTTGTCCTCAGCTGAGGTTGTCTCCTGTGCTGGGCCCAACCTCTCAAAAGGGCCATGCTGGAAATGGAGCTCCATTTGATTTACTTTTTTCCCCTCTCTGCAGTGCACACAAGTTTCAGAGAGCCTGAATGCCAGTGCCTACTTGCCTCCTGGAGCTGCCTGTTGCTTTTTTTAATACCCCTCAGTTCATCTCAGGTGTCTCAAGCCAGCAACAGGAATTTGAGTTTGGGTTTTGTTGTTGTTGTTTTTTTCTTTATGATAGTCCAACCATTAAAAAACCCAAGTCTGTCTGTTTAGAACTTTACAAAATACTGTGTTTAGCCATTTATTCATGTGGCCTCAGTTCCTCCTTTTAACTGGAGGGAGGGAGCTGCTTACCTGTGGCCTCAAATTTATTTATGGCCTTATCACTGCCAGCTATCAGATGACCACAGCTCCCTTTTTAACACAAAGCAAGGGTCCCTGTAACCCAACAAGGTGTTACCTCCTGCCATTTTCTAATTTACTCAAAACAATCTCCCGGTTGACTCTTTTTGTCCCTAGTTGTAGATCTGGTTTTAGTTATTTAATAAACTTCTTAAAGTGTCTTTTGTGGACTTTGAACTTCATTTTGAATTCAGCCTTTGCTTGGGAGATATGTTTATGGTGGACTATGAGTATGCTTAAATGGATTAACTCTTTAGAGTCAGTGTTCTTGTGAAACCATGTATAACATTTTCCTTGTGTAGCTGATGCTCAGGCATAGAAATCAGTTTTGGTAAACACAGGCTTTACCTGAGCTAGTCGCTTGTTTCAAAGCTTAACTCCTGTATCATCATATAAAACTATGGGTCAGATTTGGTCTGTAAAGTATACTAAAAACATGGGATCAGCCAACAGCTCCAAAAATGGTAAATTACAGTGCTGGGGCCAACTCAGCTTCCCAGAGCTAAACAGGGACAGCTGCTGGTGGCTGTGAGAGCTCAGTGCCCATGTTATGGTGGGAACTGGCAATATCTGCAGGACTCGTGGCCTTCTGGTAAATAGGCTTCTCCTTCAACATGAATCAATCTGGGTAAGCTGCACGGTGTGGTTATCCCCTTAAGGTTAGTACAGCAGGAACACCTTACAGGGTACTGCTTTTTCTATTTGCTTACCATAAACTTATCCATTTGTTCTTCACGTACTTATACATCTTCTACAGTTGCTTTGCTTCCTTCTCTGAGAAGAGGGCGACAAACCACCAGAACGTCCCTGGGAGAAGACAGACACATGGGTTGTGAGTACAAACCTCATCCTCTCTCGTTCTGCTCCCTAGTTGTGGCTTGGCACATGGGACACACTTTGCACAGTGCTTTTCTATTATATTTTCTTAAAGACTCTTTTTTTCCCTAAAGTCTATAAAAGTTTAAAGAACTGCTCTTCCCTGAGCATGGGAGGTTTATCCATTAACTCATGTGACTACGTAGGAGCCCCTTTACTTGCAAAGGGATGTTGCTCTAACTGGCCTTGTGCTGGGCAGGACTAGTATCATATGGGTTACCTGCAAGATCAGTGAGTAGCTGGCAGTTAGAGCAAGCCATATGTATCTCCTGTTGTTACCCAACTTGACTGCCAGTGCCTGGAAGTGTAGGGCTGAAGTATGTGTCTAAATGCCAGCTGGCACAGCAGGGCAGGAGCCTGTCATGCTGGGAGCATCACTGCTGCCGTGCTACTGGTGCCAGGCAAGAGGAGGACACTGAATTCTCCAGTGCTTGCCTTCCAAGGCTTTGCAGTGCTGTTGGAGAAACAGATCAATCCTCTCCCTGATTATGGTGAGATTTCTCTGTCTGTACTTCACTTTTTCCTTTGGGGGGAGGTGCTGAGGCAAATGCAGTTTCCAAAGGGACCGCTTAAGGGGTTTCAACAACTCTTTGTCCTGTAAAGAAAAAGGTGTTGGCACAGGCATTCAGCATATTGACTTGAGGTCTTAGGCATTCCTTTTTACTAAATAAATGGGTTAAATAGGTGGCTGTGAAGCCCTGGAGGAGCAGAGGAGCACTGTGTTGTGGTGTCTCTGTGTCAGTGTGGGGGACCCTGTGTGGGTCTTCAACACAATCTCTGTCAAGCCCTCCCAGAAGCTGCTGCTGCTCATCCCGAAGTGGGTGACACCCCAGTTGAAGCGAGTCAAAGGTGACTTGGAAAGGGAATTGAGAGATTTGTAAGACTGAAAATTCCTTTTTAACATTATAGGGCAAAAAGAATGAATTTCAGGCTGCATGACAGCTGCTGTTCTGCGGGGAATGGGAAAGGAAGCAGCTTGATGGTTTTTCTTATACTTTTTCTTCCTGTGGCTAGACATGGAATGTGCTGGAAATGTTTACCTGTCTGGGTTTTTTGTCTGTTACGTGCACTGGACTGTGACTGGGCCTGTGTGTAGTTCTGCCATGATGCACCAGGAAGGGTAAGGTCATACCCTGTGGTGGGTGAGGATGGTATGAGATGGAGCTTTGTGGTGGCTGTGGTGTAACTGATGCAGAGAAGCCAAATTGCCATAGCCAGGGAGCATGTGGCATCATGTGAAAGGATCACGTAGCAGTACTTGCTTTGAAAAACTGGACAGTGCATGTGAAATGTGATTTTGTTGTTCTGTTTTGAGGTGGTTTTTCTCTGGTTTTGAGGTTTGCTATTTGGATTTGATTTTGTTTTTTAAACTAGCGGCGTGACATCCAGGTGACTGGAGACCAATGGTGAGGCAAAAACTTTCAGACATGGAAGAAGCTACAGAACCAAGTACCTTGTCCTGCTTTTTTGCTCCCTCTGCCAAACTCCTGGGTTTTGTTTGCTCCCTCTCTCAAGAACCAGAGATGCCACCGACTTTTTCTATTGTGAAATTCTATTTAGTATCTCATGATGTTAAAGGTCTCCTGGTCCAGGCCATCTGTGCAGCAGGTGAGCAGCATCAGGCATGGTGGAGCAATCCCACTGCCCATTACGAGGACTGCTTCCTTCACTGTGCTACCAGAGTCTTCTCTGTGGTCTGCAAATTGCCAAAGCCACAAGTTAGCCTTCTAGTTCATGCAAATGTTGCATCCTTTCTTTAAGAAACTGCCAAAGACAAACCCTGTCCTAAGGCTCAGAGAAGCATTTCTCTTCCTGCTTCAGTAATTTCAGATTGGGTTTTCAGAGGTCAAGTATTAATTAAAAGTCCATAAGAATTAAGTGCCTACTTGAAGTCCCTTTTGGAAATCCTACCTCTAATAAATTAAAAAGTAAACAATGGCCACTCGTTCCTAATGACATGAATCAAATACAGGCTGTCAGTCACTTGTGCGGTTGATATATGTGGTTACAATGGGCTCAATGTAACACCATGCTGCTCCATCTTGATGGCAAAGGTACCACAACTGACTTGATGCAAAGCCAAGTTGAAAACAAAACAAAGACCTGAGCCACTGAGCTTGCACCTCCCTGGTCCAGGGACGGGGCGATATTTTCTCTTGCAAATGTATCTTTTCCCTGTGTCAACATTTGTGAAAGGAACTTCTGCACTCATCTTTTGGAAAGCAGCAGTTCTATAACTGACAAAGAAAGCTCATGGTGCCTTTTAAAATGTACTGAAGTGTGTAGGATGACAAGTCCTTTTCTCTCTGATATGTTCTGCTCTCTTGGAAGATTACTTCTCTGCAAATTTGATCCCAGCCCACGTTTCAGAGGTGAAATGGAAGCATGACTCTGTTCTCACTCCATGCCAGTCTCCCTACCTGTGCTTATCTGACTGCCTGTGCTGCCCCTTGCCTTGTCTCATCCACTTCATCCTTAAATCTTGTCTCCTCCGTGAGACACAGCCCGCTGGGGCCACACTCCTGGCAGGTAGGAAGGGGAAACTACCGTGGAGCTGTGTTTAGACCAAGAGGTGCTGTGCTAACCAAGGTGACTGGGGTGCCTGGACATTGCTTCTGAATTCCACCAACTATGGAGACTGCTGAGGCCTTCTGGGGCAGAGTCACCTCTCCCAGTCAGTTTTGCTATTGATTTGTTGTCCTAAATAAATAGGAAGAAAACCCTGGTTTCTCCCCTTGCTGGTAGTGATCAGGATGTTCAATGCTGTCAACAGCTCCTGTGGGCAACATGGGGGAACTGGCCCTTGCTTTGCTTTGTTTGTACCTTGGGGAGCTTGGTGGGGCCTTTAGGGCTGAGTCTCCAGTGAGTTCAGCACCTGCAACTATGCATCAGTCTGGAGTATTTTGGCCTCTAAAGATGGTGCGAAGTGCAACTCTGAGTCACGCATGTGGCTGTGTGTGCAGCATTGGCTATCTGCAAGTGTGGGTGCTCCTGGCATGAGCAAATCACTTTTCCTGTGTAACTTGTGCAGCAGCAAGGTGAAGATGAGCCTTTTTCCATGTCTTCTGCTGCATCTGCTGAGCCCTGCTGCAGGGAAGCACTGGCCCCAGAGCATGGGGCACATGGAGCTGGTCTCCATAATGGAGGCAGTCCTGTTTATGGGGAACAGAGCTGCAAACAGGAAAAGGGACCTTGGGCTGCATAAGGGTTTTTCAGGGAGCTAATTGGAATTGAGACCTCAATTCCCATCATAATGTAATGGAAGTTCACAGTTAACCTCCTTCCCTGATAGTGGTGAAAGCCAACCACAGTGAGTTCTCACTCTCCCAGGGAACTTCTCTTCTAAAACTTTCCTTTCTAGAAAGAATAAATTGCCCTTGGAAGGAAGAAGTCTGGAAAGGCTTATAGTTAAAGGCACTTTGTGTTGGAAATTTACTTCAAGGCAAAATGCTTTCACAAAGAAAAATGTGTTGGGCTCCTGTCATGCCCTGACCAGTCAAACAAGTGCAATTGTTTTGTCCCTTGGACAGTGAGTGTAACTGGTGCAGCTGGGGTTCAACTGTGCTCCTGTGCCAGGTCGCTTCTGGCACTGGGAGTCATCTCCAGGGCTGTACAAAGGGCCCTCTCTCCAAGATTCCCCAGGCAGGGCTGTAGGAGGGACTGGCACTGCCCTGGGCAGGACGTCGGACACTTGTGGCCAAGCGTTTGTTCCTCTGCAGCCAGTGATTCTGAGTTCCTGGTGCAGGTAGTAGCCTTGGAAAGTACCTATTGATAGGCCATGAAACAGAGACAGATTCTTCTTTTCGGGCTGTCTTAGGGGAATTTTGGCCTTTGCCCGTGATTGAATATGGTAATGACCAAAATCCATTAAGACCAGCCCTCCCCTTAAGATGCTTGTGGCATTTTCTCTCCTGCATCTGCTAAAACTTTGCTGTCAGCTCTCTGAGGCAAGAGCTTGCAAAGGCTAGCTCTGAGCAGCAATAGTTCCTTTCTAATGCTTTGCAGGGAGGTTTGCTTTGGCCACCTGAGGTATGTTACACTTTGTATGCCTACACTGGGGTTTTACAGTATATTGCTTGATACAAGGTAAGCTCTGCAGAGTGAAGCAGTGGTGACAGCATGGGTAAGTGTACCTGTTTCGTTTTGGTTTTTTTTGCAAGGACTGTGTTGGAGGTGGTTTGCTTGAAGGGGATGTTGCAGCTGGTTGCTCAATGCCTGTTCTCAACCACCCGCTCGCTGTGGGTGCTGCCTGCAATCATGACATCTGTCCCCGTTGTGACAGGCAGCTCCTCTCCTTTTCACCTCTAGAGGTTTGAATCAAGAAGTTGCCTGCTTATGCTCTCACCTCTCATGTCAAGGCATCAGAAGGGTAGCGTGTTCCTGACTAACAGGAGCACAGGAGAAATTATGCTGGTTCAGCACACGCTTTCACAAACCTTGGCAGCTAGATTAGAAGCCATTTAGGAGCTCTAGGGACACACACCGGTTGTTAGCACAGGCATAACCTGTATTTGCATGGCCCTATCTATGTCCTTGTGAGATTACAGCTTCCACAGAGCATGTGACTACAGCACAGAGAGACTCTTGTGGCTTATCGTGTGTACACTTCACTGTTTCAGGAGATGGAGAAGGCCTTGAGTTCCCCTTGAAAATTCCAGTTTCTGTTGTTCTGCCTTTTCATACACACTGCACTTGGAACTCAGTCAGTGCCATCAATGGATAAGCATGAGGTATAGATGGTCTTCTCCAGCAGAGGATCTCGCTGTATTTAGGAATTAACCTGGTCTGCAGTGGAGCAGTGATCTTATTATTCTTCTCTGGCATTGCTCAGTACAGTAGCAGAGAAGGAGACTAGACAGCTGAGGCTGCAAAATGCCTTTTTTCACCACTGAACTGTGCGATAATCTTCAAAACTATGCTCTGGCCACTGAAGCTACAAACTATCCTTGTCTCTTGAATTTTTTGGTAGTGCTGACCACAGGTCTTGTAGATGAGTCCACCCTGCAGGATCAAGCATGAGACGTGCCTTTGAGTCCTCAGAAGTCTGTGGTGGATCCCTTTTGCCCTGCTCCTCTGGAAGACAACATTATTTTCTACTTTAAAGCCTGTCATGGATGGGGAAAAAGTTAGGAATACAGATTCTGCATCTCATCTTTGTCCCCGTGAAGGAAAGGGAACCAAAGTGCCAGTCAAGCACATTGAACTGTAACAGTGCATCTTAGGGAAAACTTTTTCCTTTTCAACTCTGACAGTTCTTCTGTGACTATTAATTTCTCCTTTTTGAGTCTTCCAGGAGCTATATAAGTGCAAACATGAAGCAACTTCTCTAGTACAGCAGCTCTTCCAGTGCAAGAGTTAGGCACGTAGCCATACAGGAAGCAGTTGCGAAGACGCTCTGTTGATGCTGCTCGTTGTCGTTTGCTGGTTCAGGCAGATTTAGCATGTGGTGAGTCAGGTTGTGTATAATATTCAGGCATCTGATGCAATATTTGTTTACTGGCCTGTCACACAGAAGGAGTGCTGATAAAAGCAGATAAATGTACGGGTGTTTTACATTATACTCAAACCAACTGCCTGTACACGTGGTTTAGTTAAACATGAAACCCAAACATTGCCAGGTGCATTGCAATGTAACACTCAGTAGGAGCTGTAATGAGGAATGGTTTTTGGTAGCCTGTTCCTACCACGAGGGTGGTGAACGCTCCCTTTGATGAGGTGATGAATGATACTGGGTGCTACTGCTCAGACTGTCAGGGTGAGGCCGTGCTAATGGCATCTGGAAATTCCTTTCCTGGTGCTTGAGGATGATGAAAACCTTCACAGCCAACTGGAGACCTGCCTTCTCCCTGCAGCTGTATGCCAGTAAATACAGCCCAGGTTAATAAATCTCATGTTAAGAGATCTGAAAGGTACTTTGGGCCTAGTTACTGTTTCCATGGGACATTATTAGAGGCATCTGAAATCTACCACAGGATTCCCTTCTGGGTAAGCTGGGAGATGCTAATTTCTTCTAATTAATGTGGTCAGGCACCCAAACACAATTTGCGACCAGTGGTGTGTAGAAGCCATAAATACATCTGCATCTCTCAAAATGTGATCAGCTGTGCTCCAAGTATTTCCACATTGGAAGACACAGTGAGCCAAACTTTCCACAGTGCCCAGAGCTGCTGGGTCAAACATAGATCTTTAGGTGTTCCTGTGTTATTTTATGCTTGTTGGTAGATGTTTTTCAGCTCTCCAGCCAGCTGCTTGTGAACTCATTAATGGTGTTTGGTAATGTCACAGAACTTTTTTAATCTCCTTGAAGTCCTTAGGAACTCCAAGAGCCGTTATCAGCTTCCTCCATACTTTGCAGCTTGCAGCCTGTGAGAAACCAGGATAGTTAAAGGCTTTTCTTGTCATTGTGCTTCACAAGTTTTCAGGTTTTTTAATGCAAATTGAAACAGGCATTGTTAGTGAGATGTTAATACACTCATCCCTTTGGTGCTGCTTTTAAAATCAAATCTATAACAAGTTGGGTAGCTCTTAATACTGAAAATAATATAACTTCTTTTGTTAGTCTTTTGGATCCTGTTAATACAAACTGCCTTAGGTGATATCTGCCTTGGTCATTTCTCCTCCCTTACAAATTTGCTTAACATCTTGGCAATGAGTGCAAAAGCCTGGAAAATGACAAGGCTGGTATTGCCTGTGCCAAAAGGTCATCTCTGCCTGGAAACTGTGGCTGGGGCTGCATGGGATTAGCAAGTGCAGAGAGGCACTGAAAGCAAAGGCAGAAGAGGAATCTATGATGGAGAGGTGGGGGAGAAAAGAAGAAATGAGGCAGAGATGGGAGAAGTGAGCCCTGTTTGGGAGGGAAGACAGGGCTTGAAAAGTGACAACAAGGGAGGAAGGTGGGTATAACCAGGTGGGAAACCTGGTTGCTTTGGTAGCCAGGAACAGAGATCTTCTAGTCTCAAAATGGAAGAAAACAGCCTGAAACAAAGAGAATGAGACAACCTGCTAGAGACCAAGATGTCTTTGGGGAGGCTGTGCAGAACTTGGTAACGATTTTTTTTCCAGTTTGATACAAAGAAAACGAACTCCTGGGGAAAATCCTGCTTGTTCAGAGACCAAAGGGGTAGCCACCTCTCTGCTGTGCCAGGGAGCTGATGCACTGAGCTTGCAGATCTCCTGTGCCTGCCCTGTGCTCTGTGTTCACACTCTGCCCTGGGTGTGCTGTGAGCCCTCCTCAGCAAACAGCAGCACTCCCAGGAGGGTTTTCCTCTTTTGGAAATGGAGAGGAATAAAATAATAATAAAATTATGCAACCTGTAGAGGAATAAAAAGGGATTTTCCTCTCATTGCAACGAAGAAATGAAATGTCAGGCCACCAGAAGGGATTCTCCTGTCCTGTTTATGGTTTCTCCATTGAGTCGTTCAGAGAAAAGCCTCAAGACTGGGAAAACTTTTGCCATGTTGTATCTGTACATGTGAGAAGGAAAACACCAACTGGTGGGAGCAACTGGGGCTCAGAGCCAGGAGGCTGTCAGGACCTTCCCCTCTCTGAAGCATGGCACTCTCAAAAGCCTCCCCTCATGGCAGAGGCTCTCAAATCTGTATCTTCTTCCACTTCTCCTTTAGAAGATTTTGATCTCTGCCTCCAGTGATCCTGTTCTTTGTACTGTGACTGGCTGTGATTCCCAGCACAATCAGTGCTGCTGGGCTGGCTGCCTGCTGGCACGGGGTGTAATGAGGCTTCATTGGATGTGACGTGTGCCAAGGTTGCAAGGAGTAATGAAGTTCAGGCTCCTGGTAGTATTCGGGTCTCATCCTGCTGTTGTCACTGATGCCCTTTTCACGTACATCCCACCCTGCATTGCCTGTCATTCTCCTGCTCCCATCCCTGTGCCTTGCTGCCCTGTGCCTGACCCTATGTACAGGGATGGCTGCTGGTTGAGGTATGTTTAAACGCCCTTTTAATGCTTCTTCAGCTCATAGATTTTCCAGAGGAAGTTGAGTTTGGGAGGTTTTTTTATTTAGGTTTGGTTTTATTTACCAAAGAAAAAAAAAAAAAAAAAAAGAGGCAAGGAAATTCCACCC
>WBNH01012499.1:444015-538944 GCA_013401255.1 Urocolius indicus
AAAAAAAAAAAAAAAAAAAAAGGCAAGGAAATTCCACCCCCACCCCCCCAGCCTACAGAATGTGGCTGTCAAGAGAAGCAGCTTCACTTCTCTTGCCTAAAACACTGAACACCCAGTTAGGCTTAAAATCACAAACCCCCAAAAGGTCAGACTTCCTTAGGTGATGGGTTTCAGGCTCTTGTATTGGTAGTGTGATGGGGCAGCTGTAGGGAAATGTAGGCTCTGCCAAGATAGGCAGAAGGGGAAAAAAAAAAAAACAGTGTATGCCATTTAATTTCTGGATGTTCTGATTCCCTCCTACCAGCCTGAAAATGCTGAACGTGATCCTTTGTCTGGCATATGGGGATTTGGAGAATTGTTGCTAATTACAGCAGTTGTGCTATCTTAGCTTAACTGGCTTAAAATAATATATTAAGTGCTTTCATGATCTTCCACCATGCACTGGAATGCAGAGAGGTGCATTTTGTGCTGTTTATACTTTATGGCAGACATAACATATATCATTAATCTGCAAGGAAAAAAAAACCTCTGCATTGGTTTTGATGATTTATGGTTTGTGTAATTTATAGCCAGGGCTCAAAGTGATAAGATCCAGTTGTGCTCAGTGCCATGCAGGCACAGGGCATGTATCTCTGACTTAGACTGTGGAATGTAACCACAGGGATAGAGGCTGTGGGTGTCTACAGGGAACAGTGGGGCTGAATGACTTGGAGTATCAGGTAGGGGTCTTAGGACACTGCTGGTCAAAGCATTGCTGAGTTAGTGTAGGTCTGGTGGCAACAGCAAAAAGTGTGGGATCTGGAAGAGGCTCACAGGGAGTCATCATCTCACTTACTTAGAGAACATTCCCATTATTTTAATTAGAATTTGACATGGAATTAGGAAAAGGTTACGAAGCATCCTGTGTAGAAGTGGGAGCATTCAAGGGTCTGCATCAGTGCTTACCCAGAAAAAGAAGAAAGGCATTATGTCTGCTCAGGAATCTTTTTTTAACCTGTTTTCGTTTTCTTAAAGCAAAAATGCTGTTAGTCATCTAATTCCACACAAATCCCTGTCTCTCTTGCTTCGACATCTTGATTTTCTATTATCTGCTGTTGTGCCTAATATTTAACAAAACGTGAGAAAAGTATGTTGTGAACATCCTGTTGCTGGATCCAGTGTGAGGAAGAATTATGGAGTTACTGAGCAGTGCTAGCCAGAGAGACTCAAAGAACCTGGTAAGACACGTGTTGGGGAGCATGAACCACAAAGGGTATTGGTGAAAATGGGAAAAAGATTTGTCACATAGCCTATAATTTGGTTTAGCTTGACATAGCTCTCTGTAAAATTGTAAGGACTGTTAGAATATGCTAATTATCAGCAGTATTTCCCCTAGCTGAAATTAAAGCATCGTGCAGGCTCTGCAGATTAGGGGGAAAAAAAGCTGAGGTTTTTGTCTGGTTTTGCTTGCTAATAGCTTGAAAATAGGGAGGTGAGAAACTTACATCAAATCTTAAAGTATATTTTTTTGCAATTAAAAGACTGAGGAGAAAGTGTGATCTGAAGACCTTCAGTTTCTTAGCTGTGCCATAAAGTTAACAGCTATCTTCATTCTTATTCTGGTTTAATTTTCCTGCAGAGGAGTGAGCGAAAAGAACTCCCTAGGCTGGCTTCAGTGAGATTGAGGAACTGCTGCTTGGACAATAACAGCATATATAGGGTGGGAGGGGAAACATTTTTGTTGATATTATCTAGCTAACATTTGCACAACACTTTAGATGCTATGAAGTGAGATATATGTCTAATGCTGAAAATAGAGAGATGCTCTCTTGGAGAAGGGAAACATCATTTAAAGGCATCTTCTGATTGGCTACACAGGAGATTTCAAGGTCATACACGTCCCAGCTTGCAGGGATGCACAGCTGGTAGCTCAGCACTGAAACCAGCAGAATCTCAACTAGAAGGCTGTTAGTTAACCATGTGGGCAATAACAGAAAGGTAAACTGAAACTACCTGAAAGTGTAAGAAACAGTTGAGAAATGATGACAAAAATGAGTGGAGAAGCTCTCACCTATCATCGTGGTGTCCAAGTGCTTTATAAGAACTTCAAATTGCTCCTTTTTTTGAACATACCAATTTTCTTTTCCAAGCTGCTGCAACAATTTGCAATCTCCAGCTACTCTGAACTTGTCTTCTGTTGCTAAGAATCTGCTCAATATTTCAGGCCTAATGTTTTATTATAGGAGCTGAAAGGAGCTGCTAGGCCAAAAGCTGTTCTAGGAGTAGCTGGGCTTCTAACCAAAGGGAGAGTGAGTGCCAAAGGTTTTTATGGACCATTTAACAGTATGTTTTATATTATAAGAAACATACACAAATACTTAATGAGGTAGGCAAAATTTGGATTTACTTCAATGCTTTACCTTGCTGCATGGGCACAATCAATCCACAGAAACAACAAAGCAAAACATTGCAGGAGCTGTTTGTCCTGCGGCGATCTGTCGTGGCTGGTTTTCAGTCCACAGTAACACATCAACAGCCACTGCACTGAAATGACAGCCAAACAATCTGGTCTTCTGCATCCTGGTGTGGCTTATTGCTGTTTTTGGGGAATGAGGTGGGATGTAGTGGTTGAAGCAGATGGCAAGTTGGAGCTTTTTTTTGTTGCCTTATTGGCTTGATTGTCAGTTCTTCATTGTCAATTACAGGCATGATACTATCTCAGCTAATGAGTCTTGGTAAAGAACTTTAAAATCCTTAATTAGTATCATTAGCTATTTGACACCATAAAATAGAGATCTGTTATTTTAATACTTGTGGGTTTTTCATGTCTGAGTTTTTTACCCATCTTTAGGGTGTCTGGAGTGTTCTTAAAGAGAGAGGTGTTACTTTTTTGGTGGTGTGTCCATACCAGCATAAAAACTGTGCATATGTGTTTGTATATGCAGTTGTCCAGAGTTCTGTTCCGAGTTCTGTTACTATCTGTCTTATGAAAGTGCTGAGCTGAGACATCAGCCTGTTGGCATGGTCACAAAGGCTGGCAGCTTTCTCTGTTTGAGGGGGTGTCTTTTGTTCAGTGTTGGAATCCTGTGAAACCTTAATTAGCAAATAAGATGCTTTTGCTTTCCCTTCCAAGATCTGAAACAGAATTCAGGGAAGTTGCAAGGATGTGCCAAGTGACATGACAGTCCTGGCTCCGTGGTTTTTGTTTCACTCCGCTGCCCCGCTGTTTTGAGATGCTCTTTCCATTCCATCAGCTGCTGGCAAAACACTTACGAAGTTGTTACATGTTTTATGCTTTGGTATTGCTTTTTCTATATAACAGTCCAACTGTTAAGATGTTGGAGACCCTGTGTGCAGCAGCTGTTGAGATGAGAAGAAAGGAGCTCTTGTCTTTGAAAGGGAAAGGGGTCCTGTTGTGCCCCAGCGGTAAGCCAGGGCCTGCTGTGCGCTGGGGCTGCTGTCACTCTCTGGGGCGACACAGACTCCCTCCTTCTGCAGTGCAAATTGGGCTTCACTAAAACGGGATCAACATGAGTCACTTTTTGCAAAGCCACTCCTTTCATCTGATCTTCTGTTATTAATTATTTGCCCATCCTCTTGTCACAAAGCTTTCTTTTTTGTTTGTTTGCTGCTGCTGAGGATGGAACTGCAGAGAAATCCTTTACTTCTATTCCAGTGACACAGTGGTTTTCTGTCTACGAGAGAGTAGAGAATTGCTTTTATCAAACATATTTCTTTTACTATTGTTTCCTGATGACAGATACTACTCTTAATCTACAAAGAGACAACAGTCTGAAATGGGAGATCTACGTTCCCATCAACTTTTTTTTGCATTGATAAATCACAGCGTGTCTCACTCAGTGAATGACATGCTTCTGCATTTAGGGCTGCTTTTTTTTTTTTTTTTTTTTTTTTTTTTTTTGGTCAGTTTTTCTTTTCAGTGCTAGCAACAGCCTTGCCAAAGCTCATCTGTTCCTTTAGCATTCGCTCCAGCAGGCTGATTAATTCTATCGTGCTTTTCCCTGTGTATGGCTCCATCAAACAGAGTCGACAGAAAATCAGGAAGGATGTGGCATTTCTAAAAATTTCTAATGTGTTACATGTACCTTGTGACTTTCATGAGCTGTGGCACCTTGCTGCTTCTGGATTGGAGGAACATCAGTAAAGTCTGACAGAAAAAAAAGAGGGTTTTTTTTACTGTTTGTTGTGGGCCTCAAGTGTGATTGTGTCACCCTTCCACATGCAGGGAAGCTTCACTTAAGAGAACATCAAGAATGGAGGGTGCCTTATGGTGTTTTCTTGCATGTGTTTCAAAGGCAACTGCAATAAAAGCAACAGATCTCTTACCAACAGGTTTTAAAACAGCCCAGAATGCTGATGTACTTAATTTTTCTTTGGTTGTGTAGATAACTGTTAATAACATGAGCTGAAACTATTGAGTAGTAATATGAGCAGCAATTCTGAGTGGCTTTAAACCTGTCATGAACCCTTTGAACAGAAACATCCAGAGTGAAGTGCTCAGCAAAAAAATATTCATTAATTCTCTTAAAGAGTTGAGAGAATGAAACAGATGTAGCTCACAGCTCAAACAAGGCCTGTGGGATGCTTCCACTGCCCTTGCTGTCTCTTCCTATAGAGGACTGGGCACTGCTGTCCAAATCCCTCTTCCCGTATCTGCTACAACCTGATACACTGGTATGGTGTTTGCCGGTGTGAGTGTGTGTAACCGGTCTCTTGTCACTGTAGCAGTAGTTGTCACCTCGATGCTGTCACTAGAGCTCAGCCCTTTGCGGCTGAGGGACACTCTATTCTCTCCTGCCTCCCCACCCTGCTTATAGTGTGTCGACTCATCAGGAAGGAGGAAGGTAATGAAGTTCCTGCTGCTGCTGGGGATAATTGCCACCCTGGGTGTAAAGGGCCTGGCTGTCAGGGCAGGTAGGGAAGGGCAACTGCTTGAACAAGTTGTGAGACCACTGGGAAGTGAGGATCTATAGGGCAAGTGTGCAAAGTGTCCTAGTACTGACAGTAAGGGGGAAAAATCCCAGTTCTCTCACTGAGAGTCCCTTGGCCACACCACACAGCAGCCCTGGTGAGCACTGCAGCCGTTAGCATGACAAGAGGGATGATTACTGTGTTTGCAGAAATACTGTTAGTGTTTTTGGTTAAAAAAGTAAACACAATTTATTAAAAATAGGATGAGGCCTCTTGAGAAAGAAGATAATCTTCTGACTTCATTCTCTCATCTGCTGCTGCTAGTTGCAGTGAGCTTACTAAAACTGAATTCTGTAAGTAGTACAGCTTTCATCTCTTTTTTTTCTGTAAGAGCCATGGCCTTTTCTCCTGCAATGTGCTGCTGCAAAGCTCACAGTGGCAATAGTGTGGGAGTACAGCTTACATGATAACAATGTGATATAGGAAGGTCTTGGTAAGAATCCGTTCCTTTTTATGCTGGGTTTTTTTTTTTTCCCTCCTAGTTCATCTGAATCTGCAGCAAATGTCACCCTCTGACTAGTTTTCTAAACCACTTGTTTCCTGGAAAATGTAGGATGTGATAAAAGTTGCAGTTTGTCTGTGTAGTTCTGTTGTTCTTTGAGAAAGCCTTTTTTGTTTTCGCCCTCTCCTTCTGATACCACCAGAGTTAGACTGGCAGATAATGATCTGAGGTATTTTTCTCATTCATCAGTTCATAATAATTAGGAAAATACCAACCCATTTATGAACACCACAGGCCTGTAGTGAGTGATCACTCTTACTGTGCCTGATGTTTCTCCCACCTTCTGCTGTCTTCAAATATTTGAGATGTGCTCTGCTGCACTCCATTTGGGACTGCCTGTGAAGCAGGAAGGGATAAAAGTTGTCTCATGTTTGTACTGCGCACAGCACAGTGTGTCTCAAATCCTCACTGGTGGCAATAATTGCAAATTACAGATGATAATCAGCTCTTACAGTTCTTTACCAAGTTTCCTTCCAGACTTGAGGGGTAAAGACAGTTCTATTAGCTGTGTCTGTGCTTTAGGATCAAAAGCACATCAGTGTGTTAAAGGAATAAATCACGAGCAGGACTTGTCTGGCCACAATCCATTAAACACAATTACAAACTCTACTATGTGACTCTTTGAGAAAAGGAAGTTTTCTACATGCTTTTACTGTGGGATTGTGGTTTTGTTCAGGATTAGGGCTTTATTGTAGAAAAAAATGCCTGGGGTGGACGTCCCCTCCCTGCCTCCATTTGCTTGGAACATATCAGGACAGACATGGAAGAGTTTCTTAAATGAAGGGCAGACTGAAATGCTGATGTGAAAATTGAAGCCTTAAATGATTGTTTGAGCATTTACGTGCTCGTGGATATTTCTAGTCACAAATTTGTTATTGCATGACTAGAATTTCACTTGCTGGAGTAAAGGAAAACCCAGAAAACTCCCTTACCGGGTTCTTAATATGTGAATTCCTAAAGATGACCCATCCCACAGCATGTTTTAGCAGAAGTTTCTATTTTGTAAATAATCTATAATAATAATATGAAGCTACTTTTAGAAAACCACTACATCTAAGTGATAGGGAAACATTTATGAGGTCTAGAGAGTCAGAACCTGTGGTGCTCTGGGCTACTGTTGTGTGGAAGTGCAGAACCTGAAGATCACTTCTGCTCCCTTCGGCCCAGGCCTTTGGCATGAATTTTCCTGTTACTCTATCAGTTCCTCAACCCTTCATGGTATTTTGGTTTTATGGTGGTTTTTTTTTTTTGTCTGCTGCACCATCAGTTTCTCTACAACACTTATGGCAGTTTGAGCTTTAGCTCTCAGGATGCTTTTTCATCTTTGTGATGAAAACTCCTTTGCCTCTACTTCCTAATCCCATGTGAATTGCAAATGCTAAAGAACAGCCTAAGGTTTTGTACTTATTTATATCATCTTCAACATAAAGATTGCAACTGTTCTGGAGACTAGAGTGTAGCATTTACAAAGAATACATTTATATGTTTTGAAATCGTTGACAAAAATGGACTGATCCTTAAAAAATTAATCATATCCCGTGGCAGGGAGACAGATACTGGGAAAGAGAGGTAGAGTCTTGGAGGCAAATAATAGAGCAGGGCCTGGAACCTGCATTTTTGTTTCCTGTTTTTAGTGAATTTTCCATTGGGAAATAGGGTCTTACAGTGCTTTTCTCAAATTGTTTTTGATTCACTGCAGCTGATCCACAATTACTTGGCTTATCTCTTTTGAGTGCAGGCCTTTTCAATGCAACTCAAAACATGATTAGCAGATGCTGATCTCAGCCTGCAGATGAAGCCTCTGTGACTTGTTCCCTGTTCCTGGTAGCCTTGTGGACTACTAACCCACTCTCCCAGTGACTGACAGTAGCTCTGCCAAGAAGTCAATGTTGCTGCAAGCCTCCTGCCGCTTCTGTGCAGCTGTGACTGTTTTTCCACAGATACTTGACAATGATGCAAAGACACTTAAAGGTATTTGCTAAGTGCTTATGAATTAATTTGTGATTAGTGAATAATTAAATAAATCACAGCAATCTACATGATATGTGGACAGTTAGATTTGCATGAATAGCACTTTTCCACTACAACAGAGGAGGTCAATTCAACTAATTCAAATCTAAGTGCACTGTATCTTAATTTGATTTACCTTTGACATAACATTTAAATAGTAGCAACTTCTATAATCTTATGCTCTCCAATAAGGCTTCATTAAAAACTTACTGCCAGATCTAATCCATGGTTAGCATACAAAGTCTTATCTCTAGGTTCCCGCTTCAGTGCCTTTGAGAACATGCTTAATTTAATCTGAACAAAGACTCTGCCATCATAAGCCTCCAGTCTGACTTTCCAATCTAGAGTATCTTTGTTATTAAATTTGGTGCAAGCCATGGTGAGTACAATGGATCCAGTAAATTATTTTAAAGCACTCTTCAAACAAAATTCTACTGCTTGTCAGACATCATTTGTACCTCTGGGACAAGAGAGATGTCACTTCAGTTTGGATTTTCTAAAAATGTCATAGAAAAGAAAGCAGTGTAAGTCCAAACAACATAGCTAGATATGAAAAGCAGCAAGCCTGCATCTCGCACAAACTTTAACCATTTTGAGAGAGTATTTTTAAAGATTGTTAACAGTTATTATGAACCATCTTTCTAATACATTTTCTTCACTAGAGGTTTCTGCTTCTTCATTTGCATCAAATACCAAGTGAATTGTTTAAATGTGCCTACACTTTAAGCTGGTGGCAGGATCTGACCTTTTTTTTCCTCATGATTTAGCAAGTAAGCCAGTTGTTCTTAAAACCCCTGCACTACCTAATCTCTGCTGCCTGAGAATGGATTTGTGTATGCTACAAGTAATGTCAAGATGTAACAGACAGAAATGGAACAGTTTTTGCCAAGTGCTGGTGAACTGGAAGTAGAATAAAAGTTTCATTATGCACACACAAAGTTATCTGAAACTGGCATAGAGGGAGTCTGCTATGAGCTGCTGGAATTAGATACTTCTTTAGAGAGGGGCAACTAGAAGAGCTTCATCTGTCAAAAGTTTTCTTGAAAGCTGAAAATAGGATGGGTTTCTGTAACTATACAGCAAGAGATGTTGGTAATTCATTCACATTGCAGCAAGGAATTGATTAGGTGCAGGACAGCAGTTAAACTAGGGTGGACGCAGCAGCAGCAGATGGGAATTGTTGTCCCGGCAGGTTCCATCGTTCCTGTGTCCATATGAAACGGGCATGGAAGTGTTAGGTCAGTTCTGTGGTGTGCCTTGTTACTTGGGGTTTTGTCATTGCTGTTTAGTAATAAAACTTACTGAAAATAAGTCACTTGGGGAGCTGAGGCAAGGATAAATAAGCATGGAGAAATCGATGTGGAAACTAGAAGAAATTGGTGTGAAGCTGTCTTACAACACCATTGTAGTTGCTTCCTGCTCTAATTGGTTTCTGTAACTCTCTGCCAGTTTGGGCCTGGCTGTATCCCAGTGCAGCTTGTTCCAAGCAACACAAGACTCTCTTTGTATTGTTATCTTTGTAATTTGGAGGAGCAACCAAAACATTAAAAGATTATTGCTAGCTGTAAGGTCACAGAGGAATACAACAGTGAAGTCAGGAATTAAACCGCGTCTCCTCAGACATGAGTTAATACTTTAAAAAGTGATCCGTCACACAGAGCGTGGCACAAGGAATGCCATCGTTAGGGGTTGGAATACTTCATTTAATTGCAAGATAAAACTGACTTCTCCAGCTGCTTCTAATATTGCCAGCTTATGCTTTTGATTGACATGTTGCCATGCTCATTGAATTTATTCTCTCAAATGAAGAGTTTATATTGTGTCTGAATTGAAAGCTTCTTGGGTGAGGGACTATATTGAGGAGAGGTATGTAAAGGTAATATAAGAAGATATAAAGGAGCTTATACCCTCTTTAAAACAAGTGTGTGGTGGCTGAAGTATGTTTCCAGCAATTTAATATATATTTTTAAAAAGCACTTTATCTCCATCATCCCTACTGTCTGTATTCCAGAGATGCAAAAGGACTTTGGGGCAAATTTTATACTTGAGTGTAATAATTACATTATTTGTCACAAATCAAAGAGAATAAACAATTTAGGTGTTGGCAGAAAAACATGTAGGGAGGATTTTTAAACCTTAATTGGTTTCTAGTGTCTTTGCACTTGAGCAGTGTCACATGAGGAAAAATTTGGCCTTTGTTAGCTTCTCTGTAAGCAGCATTCCTGCCTTTGCGTATCAGATATGAAATTTGTCTGGTATGTTTGCTGTAAAAATACCTACGTGTGAGCTTACATCAGTGAGAAAGTAACTTGGGCTTGACCTTGCTCCAGCTCTGATGGGGTAAGATCATTCAGTATGGAAACTGTAACCTAGGGAATGACTTGCATCTGTGTTTTCAGAGGCTTTGTTTCTGTGCAGGAAAAGTCCTTGGAATGAGCTGCCCTTGGAAATCAATGTTTTCTTTCAAGGTCCTTATTTTCTGCTCGGGAGTGACCCTGGGTATGTTACCAGGCTTAATGCTATAACAAAGCCATTTGGGCAATCCTCCCATTCTCTATCAGTGTGGGACTGAATACTAAAAGCAAAACAGCCTGAAGAACAGCAAAGGGCCGACGTATTTTTGATCTTTTTACAGTTTTAGCCCGTGTTTCAGATATGGAAAAGATACTTTCAGGCGCCAGGAACTTCCTCCTGTCAGCCCGCGTTCGCACCACTTGTGCTGAGGGGACTTTCTGAGGTAAGCCGCGGTCCTTTGAGAGCCGGGAGCAGGGCTGAAGGGCGGAGGCTGGCCCTGCTGAAGGGGAGAGAGGCCGTTCAGCGTCTGCGCACCTCCCCTTGTTTCGCGAAGGGGCAGTGTGAAGCGTGTGTGGCAGGGCCGTGCTTTCCCTCGCGCGCCCCTCCGCCGGCCGGGCGCCTTGGCAGCCCCGAGCCGCTGAGGGGAGGGCGGCTGCTGCCGCGGCACGTGACGCGGGGCGCTCCGCTGTGGCGGGAGGGGCGCGAGAGCGACAGGCGCGCGCGGCGTCCGTTAGGCGGCGCCCGGGGGGGGGGGGAAGGCGGTGGAGCCGGACCATAACAGCCCTCCCCGTCACGTGACGCGGCGGGCGGGCGCCTCACGTGACCCGCCATGGAGGCGGCGGCGGGTAGGGCGCGCGGCCGCCTCCTCGCCCCGGCCCGCCCCGCCCCCCCCCGCTTGCGCCCTGTGCTCCGGAGTCGTTAACGGCGCCGCGCGGGCTCCGCGGCGCCCAGCCGGCCGGCGGGGGGAGGCCATGGACTGAGGGTCATCATGGGCGCCAAAGAGTCCCGCATCGGCTTCCTCAGCTACGACGAAGCCCTGCGAAGGGGTGAGGGCGGAGTGTGTGTGTGGGGGGGGTGGGGGGGTGGGGGTGCGGAGCGAGCCGCGGCGGGGCAGGGACGGGGCGCGCCGGGCCTGTGGGGCGAAGGGACGGCTGTGAGAGCGGGGCCCCGCTCGGCCCCTGTCAGCGGGCGGCGAGGAGACGCGGCGTCTGGTGGCTCCTCGCACCACCATGACAGACCCCGGCGCGGAGGCACTTGCGCCGTTCCTCTGCCTCAGGCTCCTTCCCCGCCCCCTTCCTTCCCCCCTCCCCCAATTTATTCATTTATTTATTTATTTATTTATTTTCTTTCTCTCAATAATGGGGCCCGGGCAGCACCCTCGGGGAGGATCTGCTCTCCTGCGCGCCTCCACGCTTTGGCAGCGATGGCCGGTGCTGCCCGTCCCGCTCGCGCCGCTCAGCCCTCAGCCAGGCGGGGAGGGGCACAGGCACCCGGCGAGCGCTGATGCCGCCAGACCCTCCCGCTTGTCTCGCAGCCCTCGGCCTTGCCTGTCGCTTTGCCGACTCTCCTAGCTGCCCAGGAAAACGGTGTTGGGGAAATGCTGCCGTCCCGATGTGACAGGACTGGCTGCGCTGCCTCTGTCCCCGCGCTGCCTGTCATCTCCGGGGCTTCTCGTCTTCTCCTGTTTACTTGCTGCTGTCCGCGATAGAGAGCACGCATCTGCATCTCAGGGTTGAAAGATGGATGTAGCTTGTGTGGTTTATGCAAGATATTGCTGTTTTCGTCCATTTCTGCCGTAGTCGTGGAGAATTTAAAGAGGAACTAGTGAAGGGAAAACATAAACAAGCTAAATACTGACTACTTGCACCTGCAGGGCTCCAAGGCGACAGGCAAGCTACACCCTGTCAGCTACCTTGCTCTAGAACTGATATCCAAGTCCAAGGACAAAGAGGGACAGTAATTTTCAACAGTCAATGGTTTGCAGGGAGTATAGCTTTTTATTATTGTTGCTGTATTGTGCATTCATGTGAAGCGGTACTGACAGTTAAAGCAGTTCACCTGTGTGATATTTAAGGCATTGATAGAATTCGTAAGCTCAAACCAGTGCACAACTGCCCTTTTTGTTTCTGCCTGCGTCTGAGAAGCATGTAGTGATTGATGAGGGAAAGCTGAGAGGAAACATTGAGTGTTAATTGAAGGAGAAATGAATTAATGTGAAGTGGGATTTTTATTAAATATTTTATTTTTTTTTAACGATAGAGCCTGTGAGGGATGCCATACCAAATAGGAAATAGAGCAACATACTGTCAATCAGGAGAAACGAACATGTGACTCAAACTCACTTTCATTATAGGTTTTAATTGTAACAGCCTTGAAGAATTTCACTTGTAGTGAAAGTATAGGAAGTCATTAAAAGCATCGGTGTAGGTATTTATAGAGAAGTTGGAGTCACATATATAGCTTGGTAGAGGTGTGAAGCTGAATGTAACAGGAAGTGTTTGATATAAGCTCTTTGGTAGCAAATACATTCGTTGGTCAAGATGCATATTCCAAAGTTTGTGCATAAGAAAAAAGGATTCTGAATGTTGAAGTGAGATTTAAACTCATATACTGCTTCAAAATCAAGGAAGTTGATTTGGATGTTTTATAATTAAAAGTTTCCTTGATGTAAAAACAAGATTGATGGGGTTTTAAGTTATTTAAAATTATTTCTTGCAGAGTGAATACAATATTTTTCTTTGACGTTATTCAATCTGTATGAGGAATTTAATACTGTTGTTCTGTAGGAGAGCAGAAAGGTTGTTTTAGGCTCTCTAATATAAATCGATGTTTTGCTAAGTAACTATGTTGTTTACTTAACCAGTGAATCATTGTATGCATAAAACAAGCTAGTTATCAAAACATTATTTGTTAGACTGTTCTTAACTTGCACTGAACCACACTGGTACTTGTGGCATTTCTGTGGATACTACCAGCAAACAACAATAAAGTCAAATAAATTTATTTCCAATTAGCTCTGCCATCCTCAACATTGTGTCTTGCTTACTAAATGCCAAGGAAGTTTTATGTCAGGTGATATTGTATAAGTTCTTCAACTGTGAATCCTTCGTATGCAATCAATAGTGGTTAACTTTCCTTGTAGGAGCAGTAATCATTCAGAATGTTGTGATCGTATTTTTGAGGCAGCACTTTTCAGTTGTTCAGAGTATCTGTAAAAAATGCAATGAGTGCCACTGGTTCTGTTAGCTTCAGAAAATACAGCTGACTTTTTAAGTTGTAAATGTCCATGGTTATCTTTAATTGCAATTCCATTCTGGGAGTAACCAAAGGTTGTGAAGGTGAGGAGAGTTTTTGTGGTTAAACACTCACAATATAAATAACTGTAGCTAAAATATAACTTCTATTCAAGGAGATGAAAATGTGAGAGCAGCCTAGTGTGAGCGGCCTTCTTCACCCTTGAGCATGAGATAGGGCTGCAACTTGAATTTTTTTTCCTGTTCGTTGGCACAGACAGCCGACTGCACTGTGGGTGACGTGGCCATGTGAATGGACATGATGAAGCTGTCTTGTCTAGCAGTGCAGGTCACACTGAGTCTTGTTAGTCTCCCTTTTTCTCCTCATGCCCTGTAAAATCTACATCCATTTTGTAGTTTGGGAATGAAAAGTAAGGGGTGCTCTTCTACACATCTTGTTCTGAATATTGCCAAATTACATAGAGTCATCTAATTTGTAGTACCCAGAGGCACTACTTTGCCTGTTGCTGTGAAAAAAGGTATGGGTTCTGAACTAGTGATGAGAGCTCTTCCTGATTCTGTAAACCTCCTTTTGAGGATTTCTTTGTAAGGAGATGAAACGCTTGGACAGGTCATTATAGGTGAAGTAAACAGAGTGCTTCATTTCAAACTGAGCATAAGGTTATTGGTTATTTTCTCAAGCTGAGTTTATGATGGTTTAAACTGGTCATGTTTGTTGCTTTTTTTTCTTAGCCCTAAGCTCCAACAGCAACTTTCTTCCTAAGGCAGTGCCACGAGTTGGACAGGCTTCCCTTGCCCAGTCAGTATCCCGTTTTGGTTTGATGCCTTTTTCAGTGTATGCCTCTGATTCCTGACTCCTCTGATACCATTCTGTTCACCAGGCTGGCTGGCTGCTCGCTCTTTCTGAGAAGTGCCTAATGTTAGGCCTTGCCTTTTGCCAAGGAGGTAGCACTCCAAAGCCTGCCATATCTTTTATTTGTTTTGCTGGCAGCCTTGACACCCAGTTCCTTAAAGTGCTCTCTTCAGGCCAGGAAAACTTTATAAAAGGAAGGGCTTTCTATTGCTGTTAGCTCTCACCCAGCAGCTATTGCATTGTGTTATCTCATGTCCAGAATATTTTAGTAAGGATTCCCCAGGAAGGAGATGGCTATGTAGTATTGATGACCCATTTCTTTCATATCCCTAAGGACTGTAATTTCCAGTGACTGTTAATGTATTCTGTTTAAGTAACTTTCTGACTATAATGACAGAAATGAGTGTAAATTTATGAAGGTATTTGAAAATTATGAGATTATAGAATCTATAGTCAGAGGTTTTGTGAATGATGCTTAGAACAGGCCACGCTAACTCTGGCTACCTTCAGCTCATAAATGCTAAATATTGTCAGATAACCACTTAAACAAAAGAAATTAGTGAATAATCGTGGATCAGTCAAATGTGTGCCAGAGAGGAAGGCAGAGTTTTCTTTCTGCTTAAGGCAAGGTGAAATTTTTGTTGTATGTATGCTGTCATGGAAGAACTGCCACAACATCAGCGTGGTCGGTGAGGATACTGTTTGGTGAGATAAGTGACTGTTGCTAGATCCTTCTCATTGCATTTTATTTCATGCACAATGATCTCTGAGAAAAAGAGCAAAAAGAAAGAAATAGTGCCATCTTTAAAAATGTACCTGCAGTTAAAATACCAGCTAATAATATTGAGGCAAAACTTGCAGGTTTTCAATTTCACAGGGTTTGCCTCTGGAGAGGTCATGAAATAGCAGTTTTTGAAGACAGTTGCCTGTCCTGATAGCATATCTCAAAGATGCTACCAACTGGAGAATAAAAAGCCCATCAAAGCAATGGAAACTCGCTTTAATCCACAAGAAGATTAGTCAGTATGCTTTCCACTAAGAACTGATGTTGTATGATGAGTAGAGGATAAATCTTGCCTAGTGACCTTTTTGATTGAATTTTAGAAATAGCCACAGTTGTATTTAAATCAAGACATATATATCTGTTGTCTTAGAATTAACATACTTCAGCATACAGATGTAATAAATGATGCCAAAAGGACAATGGAGAACTAGAGCGAATAATCTATTTGAGGTTGTCTTGATCTTAGCCTCGTGACAAAATCCATGACCTCAGCCCTTGAGCCCATAGAAGGCTACTTTTTATTACTCCAGACTATAAAATTTACTTTTTAAATCCCACATACATTTTTAAAGGAAAAAAATGATCAGGGAACCATTTCAGTGGTTTATTCTCTTCTTTCTAAATCCCACAGTGGCACAGTGGCTCTTTTATCTCATGTCTGAAAAAACAGAACTTGAAGTGGTAGGTGAATGTTCTTTGGGATATGTTGTTTCCTAGGGGTATAAACCCGTGTCCTGCTGTTTAAGGAGCTTTGGGTTTTCAGATTCATGTGATGAAAATGCCTACATCTCTCTGAGCCTTCTGCTTTTCTTTTAGCTATCAGGATGAATAGGTTCCGCTGTTGAGACTGTCTAGATTATATAGCAAGACTTGCTATGTCAGCCAGTATTTGATGGCTTCAGGGCCCTGTCGTATGATTAAAGCAGGTATGAATACATAGCTTCACACTTCCTGTTTATAAATCTGTAGAGCTACAAGTAGCTGCTCAAATTCACAGAGCAGTCATTGTTTCCATTCAGTTCTGATGCTTGTTTTGGGAGGATACCTCAGTAGTCTCTGCTGCACGTGCACTACAGTGCATTTGGGGAATTCTACTTGAACTTCCACAAACTGATGAAGAGAGACTACTATTAGGAGAGAGGTTATTTATCTGTAATTCTGTATCTGCTGAGTTGCAGTGTCCACTTTTATTTTCTTTTAATTCAGGTTCCAAGTTTAGAGAAGTGTACTCTGTGGTTTTCAACCTCTTCTTACTTGGAACTGCCCAAGTTATTTCCTATTGGAAATGAGGAACATTTGTAGAGTGAACTTAAGTCAACTAACAGTAAGTTTCCTTTCCTGAGATGCCTTTTTGGCTTTAAGAAGTTCTTTAAGAAATACGGTTGAAAACATGAATTGGAGGAAAATGTTGCCTTCTGGTTCTGCTTCTATGAATGCTGTGGTTCTGAGGGAGCTGATCGCATACCTTTTAGGAGGTTTTTAGCAATTCTTAGATGGTTCCCAAGTCCAGCTGTACCAAGCATGACAATATCTTGGTTAGTGTGCAGATGTTGGATGTGCACACAGTGATCTAAGTGGTAAAAGAGGATTTAAGAATGTAGGCATTTAATAAACAAGAAACAGTAGAGCATCTTCTAGCAAAAAGCCCTCAAAAGCTCAAAATAAGGTTCCGTAAAGGTTAGGAGTCCTCTGGTTTCTCCCTTCAACAGGTGAATCATATCTCTATATGGCAGTCTCATAATATTAGATGCATTTTTGTTCTGTCAGCATGTTACTAGAGATTCAAATCAAAGCAGTCAGGAAAGCTGCCAAATGAGCTTAAATAGGTAATATCATTCCAACCCTGGTGGCTGGAAGTTAAAGGATAAGCTGAACAAATCCTCGTTTTGAGTGTTAAACTTGATATAAACTGGAAGTACACTATCAGACAATTATATACATAATGTATTTTCTTCTACTGATGTAGACTACAATTGAGGGCTCAGAACATTTGTTTTATAGATTACATGCCTATATATCTCATGGCTCACATAACTGTTGCTTCTTTTGCTTTATTTTTTCTATTTTAATCAATAACGTCAGTTATTTTCATCGTCACCTTTTTCTAATAATTTTCTGATTTTTTTACTTCTGTATCAGTAGGCCTTTTTTGTAGTTATTTTGAAATATACATGCCCGGAGAAAGTTGTAGAACTTTCATCCTTGGAGGTTTTCAAGACCTGCCTGGACAAAGCCTGCCACAAGCTGGCTAGAGTTCAGTGTTGACCCAGTTTCAAGTGCAAGGTTGAACTATGAGACCCCCTGAGATACTTTCCATCCTGATAGATTCTATGAAATATTTCTGTTCATCTTGAATTTTATGTAACATCAGGATCCTAAATCTACAAAACAGTGTCTTGCAGAGAAAAATAAAGCAAGACTGAAGTAGAAACTAGTAAACTTTTCAAAATTATGTGAAACATCTCTAATCATAGAATCATAGAATGGTAGGGGTTGGAACGTGAAAGGAAAAAGCCAAAGAGAAGGGCTACTTGAGTACTGTTGAGTACTTGAGTTACTGTGTTTGACCTGTAAAAATATGAGGCTTTCTGGCTGCTATGGGAGAAATGAGTAACACAGCTCTCAGCCTCTTTCAATAGGAAGCTAGCCTACTGTCTCATTTCAAAAAATAAGAAAGACATTTAGTTCTGTAGTACTCAAAAAAGTGAAATCAAATGCAAAAAATGGGCTTGTGAAGGGCTGACAAGCATTGTGAGAATAAAAAAGAACACAGCATTAGCAGGTAATATGATTAGTTGAGGCATGATATGTCCGTGTAATTCTATAAATTAAGATTATTGTACAAGTGCTGCTTTGGGATAGGATTGATTCTGATTTTTCTGTATTTGAAAAAAGAAACACAGGTGTTACTAATACCTCATTTTAAAAAGAAGACTATGGAGTAAATTTTTTGTTAGATTGTGAAATCATGCATTAATTCTAAATGATTTGATATACAGGGAGTGCCATGTAGGTCTAGTGAGTTGTATGTCTTTGAGCTTTTATCATGGCATCTGTATGACTTGGCTACTAAAGATTTTTCAGATAATCCTGCTGATTTTGGTCCAATAAAAAAGTCAAAATAGAGTGAGCATACAGAAAAGAAATGAAGGAGGAGTAGAATAAGTGTTACAGTTTGTTTCTGTGCACTGACCAAGTTGTTTCAAGGACTGTTGTAAACTGGAGGTACCCAGTTGGGTTTTTCAGGGCCTATTTTACTGCTGCTGACCGAGGGACGGAAAGTGCACCAAGAAATATTTGGATTCTCAACATGGAGCCTTAGGGAGTCGGGTACTCACAAATACCTATGAAGTGAGGTTGTATTTGTGATGAGTAGAAGAACTGCAAGAGTTATCCTGCCTGTCCTTGACCGATAAGTCTTTCCCATTCTAATGAGTGTGGAGTTTGCTATCCCCTTTTTTACTGCACCCTGAGTAGCTTACAGTACTAAACTGTAACAACTTACAGAATTGTTTTGAATAACATGTGGAACTTCGTGTTCAGTGGAGGCTACTCAGGAGCACACACAGTTTGATTTAAACTGTCCAGCCTCTCTTTAGGTAAGTTGCAGTTGGGTGTTGACTGCTAACAGGATTCTGCAAGGAACTGGATGGAAAGTGTGATGAAAGTGCAGGTCTTTTGAGTTCTCCATGCATGTTTTAACACCTGCGTTTTACAGTCTAGTCTTTTGGTATTGTTAAAATATTGTTCATGATTTCCTAGCTTAAGTTTCTCTATGGGAAAGAAAGTTCTGGAGGTTAATTCTAAATAAGACTTTAAATTTTTAAGTATTTTAAAAACAAGTTATTTCTTAATTTGCTATATTGCTTGAAGCAGTTGCTTTTTCATACTTAGTATGAATTGCAGCAAATGTCCATGTGATATTTGCAGTATTGAAGAACTACAAAAAGCATCTGTAACATTTAATTTTCATATGAAAAGGTCATTTACATAATGAGACAATGAAGCCTTTGGGCAAAGATGAATGTAGAAGAAAAATCCATTAAGGTAGATTCTGACTAAGAGTTTTAAAGGGTCTAATTCACAAAACTTTGACTACTACATTATTGTTAGCACTTATTGGAAAAAAAAATACCTTGCTTCCCTAAAAAGTGGCAAAATTCTAATGAACATCCTCTTTTGTGATTTTTGTCAGGGACGTCTTACCTTTGTTAGTGATGACTGTGTCTGTATAGTTTAAGTGTTTTCAGCTTAAATGTGTAATAATACCTTTTTTTTTTACATATGAATTTGACATCTCTGAGAAGTGGGTTTTTTATGAGCTTGTGTTTACTGTAGAGCATGGTTGATGTAGTCTTTATAGGTGGGGATAAGTCTGCAAAGAGTTGTATCTCTTCTAACTGCAGTTTTATTAAACTGGTGCAAAAGCATTCATGGACTTCTGATTCTTCATGAGTATGAGCTAGATTCAGGTCTTGGGTTGAAACAAAATATGTCTGCATATAATTTTTGTAGTGATTCACCACATCTGTTTAAAATCTAATGCAAGTTGTTATCAGTCACAGCATTTTTCTGTGTAGATCAAGTCATCCATTATCATGACAATTTAAAAGAAAATCCTTCATTGTTTGAGGGTAATACCACCATGGAAATCTTTGTTTCTTGATTAAATAACCTAATAGTTTAACAGAATTATGTTCTTTTCAGAACATGGTAACACTTGCAGCAACACAAAATTTGGTTTTGAGGCAAAAATACCTGAGAGAAGTTTAGACAAGTGATATCAAGGCAGTTCGTAATGACCAACATTTATTTCCCATTGTGCACATTACTTATTGTAAAGGTGATGAAAGCACTTAACTACTTACCTGAATCATTCCCTCCATTACAGTCATTAGTTGTCACAAGTAGGGTGACTTGGCACATCAAGGGACATGCTGATCTCTCTGGTGGTTAAATCCTCCCCTGCCTTCTCCTTTTAGCCTATCACAACCCATTCACAAGCCTCTCCTGTCCCATGGCAATGTGCTGATGAGACACATGACTCATTCTGCTTACCATGTGGTTTATTTGGGACAAAATAGCCATCTCTTCTGGAATGATAATTGTAAGCTGCCTAGAGTGACATGCTCACCACTGTGTTAAGGTGGAGTGCACTGCAGACCCTAGAAAGTTTCTGGGACAGGGATGCTGTTGAAACTTAACGGGACAGACCTCTACTCATAATGAGTAGTGCTGGACAATCTGGACGCAAGAGAAGCAGAAATAGCACCAGAAAATACCATGGCCTTATGCATTGCCATGCACTTCAGTTTTAACTTTTTGAAAGGTTTGAAGAAGTCAGACATACTCTACCTTAAAAAAGGGATTTGACTTCTGTTCTGGTCATATTCTCTGCAGGTGCATATTCATTGTCATGAGCCACAGAGAAAGGTAGTTTAGTGTAGAACTGCTCTGGAGTGAAGCAGCCCCATCAGTCATCAGCATGCCATACAGCCTTCTAACCATCAACTACAAAGGGAAACCAAAACTATACTTTTTAGTGTCTTGTATAACATTTATTTTGATGATTGTATTTTTTTAATGTCCAAATCCTTTGAAGCTGTGCTGTTTAGAGACTGAATTGGACCTAGAAGTTATAAGCGGCAATGTCACCAGGCCAAAATGAGAGATAATTGCGTTCCATATAAAAAGATATTCTTTGTCCTTTAAAAATAAAACCTATTACAAGCCCTCTTGAATTTTCCTTTACAAGTTGTGTTTTTTATTCGCATTGTGCCTATCTTGTTAGCGGGTGTTTCAGTTGCCATCCACTCATATGATTTAGTTTCATGGTACATATTTAATATAAGATGTATACGTAAATTTCTTTTGTGTTTTGGATTGATATTCCTTATCTTAATTTGTAGTGATAATGGAAATACCCAGTTTTTGTCCTGTGGAAGATTGCTTTTGCAGTGAACTGCAGTGCTTTAATAGGTAGATGCTGCTGTCTCAGTGGAATTCTACCAGTGATCACAAGACTGATGTGGTTGGATTTTTTTGACAGTTGTTATAAATGATCAATTTTACTGCATTAGTTGGCAAAACTTGTTCTTTTAAAAGTTCTGAAACCTTGAATGAAAAAAATGTGGAAGAAACTCAGAAACCTAAGCAGAACAGGAACTGACAGATTTAATAACTCTGTGGATATAGAGAAAAAGAACTGAAAGTATTGGGATAGTAATTATGAGAACTTCAGTTTTGCAGACTGAATTTGTTCTAAAAATGAACTTGAATGTGGCATCATGAGTCTATTTTGGGGCCGAAGAAGCGCTTCATTTCAATCCATGGTACTAGTTGTTAAGAGTTATACAGAAACAAAATCTTATTCTGCACTGGAGATTTCCTAGTCTTATAAAAAAGGTTTTTACCTTGTCTTCCAGCAAGATCCTGGATTTTAGTTTAAAAATGAGAAAAGTGGATTTGCACTTTGTGTAGCTGAAGAAGCACTGCTTTAAGAAATAGCAGCAGTTAGTGTAGTCAGTGTAGCTTGCTGTGCATTCTGTGAGGATGTTGACCAAAGTTGTTATCAGTGGAAAAGCAATGTAAGATTTTTTTTGGTTGCTGTTATCCAGTCTTGCAGCTAAAAACATAATTTTTCTTTTCCTAAAGAATTATAATAAATTTTTTTGCCACTAACCAGTTCTCCACTTTTGCATCACCCGCAATTCAAAATCACTTTGCTTTTAAATAATGATCATGCATATGACTTGTGTGAACTAATACTAGTCTTTAAATAATGAATAGATTGCACTGTAGAGGAAGGAACCATAATATACACTAATTCTGATATAGAAGCCTGGCTAAGTATCTGTAGAAGCCAGAGAATTACCAGACGAGAGGTTAAAAAGCAGAATATAAAATATTTGATAAATATCTCTTAATAGAAAATATTCATAATTTATTATGTAAATGTACCGCTTCTAATAGTGACTGTAATGTCCTTGGGGATATCTTGTGAGTCTCTTCAGGGACTGAGGGAGCAATTCCAACTGCTAATGCTGTTCAAGGCATCGTAGCTCTTTAATAATAAGTTATTTTAAAACCTTCTCTGTTCTGTGCAACAGTGGACAATGTGTTCATATGAAATTATGAAATTTGAGTCATCGCATCAATCTAAATGGGCCAGTGGCAGTAAAACTACTGGAAGAAATTTGCCATAATCCCTATGGTGAAAATTACTTCAGTGATCTGCAGAAGTTTCTGAATTTTCAGGTTCTCTCAGGTTCCTTCTGTGGCTTACAGGATTGGACTGGTAAGCATATAAAACAAGGTTCCTTTAATTCCTAAGGATAAAAAAGATAGGCAATAAGATTTAAGTGCTCAGATGGGGGGAGGATTATTTCACTGTTGGGGCTATTATGTAGCAATTCTATCCACACTAGTCTTAAGGGAAGGGTTGTCACAGAACCTATACTGATTAGCTTTGCTTGAAGCAAACATAATCGAAATAGAAATGTGACAGTGTGTGCCCTGATGGAGATACTTTACAGATGGATAAAACAGGCTAGTAATACTTAATGGCATTCTTTTTGAGGATGGTAACTGTAAAAAGTGAGCTCTTTGAAGATTAAAAGAGTCACATAAATGCTAAGTGTTCATGTTGCAGAAAATTGGCAGATCCTATTGTAATAACTAAATCTTCTTCCGCTCTCCGCACACAAGATGTTAAACCTTTGATATGCGTTATGGCTAGGCTAATAGAACTAAGAAAAGCTGCATGCCTAGGATGAGCCACTACTACCAAAAAATACAAATGGACTGAATAATTTGGTTTGTTTTTTTTTAAAAAAAACAACAACAAAACAAACCAAAACTGTGTTGCTGTCATCCCTAAATTCCTGTTCTTGGTGAATGTCATGTTAAGACTGTTCAGTGTTCAGTGAGATGCACTGTGTAGTTTGAATGGTGCTATTTTTAATACTTCAGTTATGAAAGATTCCTTAAGAGTGGATTAAGGAGAAGCAGGACTGGATTTTTTTGTCTGTGACTTCTTCCAAAATATTCTCAAGTGGATTCCTTTTTGGTAGGGATGGGTGGAGAGGTTGTCTTTTTTTAGCCGTAGCTGGTTCATTTATCTTAGCTATATTTTGCAGTTTGTTCCTCCTATTTGGAGTTGTTCCTAAAAATGCTTTATGTTCACTTGCACATTTTACCTTTTTGAAGCTTTTTAGTAATTGCTTTAGTTCTTGACAACTTCATAACTGCAGCCGTTAAGTCACAATAAAGACTAATGAAAAAAGTAATAAAATTTCCATGTATAACTAGGATGAAGATTCCTAGGGGAAATATTGAGCAAGTGATTACAGGGAAGATAATTGTCTGGTTAGAGAATTATATGCCCTGTGAGTTTGATATGGAACCTGTAAAATTGTCACTTAAAAATCAAAATATTAGAATTAGTAAAACCTGAGCTGGAAGTCAGGAAGAGCTTGAGGTAGGTGAGTTTTGCATGCTTTCTGAAGGATGATCAAGTTGTCTGTTTTATTAAAATTCAGGTTTGGTTATTTTTAGTAAAGAATAAACGCAATATTGTGCTGATGGTTGCAAATTATTGCTTGCTTTGTTTACTTGAGATCTACTGGATTGATGTTTTAGGGTTTTTTTTTTAAGGCACTGACATAGCAAGCTGGTTTTCATTCAGTAGTGACATTGGAAATTCAGATTTTATGTGTGCATTTGTAGAATATTGTGGACATTCCAATGCTTACAGTTCTACGAAAAGTATCAGCCCTACTGAAATACATTGCAAGTCAGATAGATGAGCTCAGAGTTTCTTGACCCTTCACCTTAACTGAACTTTTTATCCTGTTTTTTTCCTTCCTGCTTATGCAGTAATTTGTTTCCCATGTTGATCTTCAGCAGTTTTGATGCATTGATGTCTTCTGCCTTGATTTGTCTTTTTATTTTTTTGAATCACCTGTAAACTAGAGTAAAAAAAATTCTTTGCCTGTAGCCAAATGAAATATTTCAGGCTTTTGAGATTTTATCAGCTTTTTGGTGCTGTTACTGCTGCTCAAACTAATGGAAGTGAAACTTGTGTGTAGTTTTTGTGATTGTGGTGTAAATAGAAGTTACCAAATCACTGATTTTTTTTTTCATTAGTCAGTACTTCAATAAGATGAAAGGAGAAAACCACAGATATGCACATTGTTTATGTGTCCAGTTTGTTATAGGTGGTGTTAATTGTCTGTCAGTTTACAGTAGCCATGGCAGATTCACTCCACCTACCCCCAGTTAAACCATCACAATTCTGTCCTTTTCACTGATTAAGGCAGCTCCTTAGTAGTAGCTTGTAGTACTAAGTATCTTAGATCATTTATCAAACCTCTGTCTGATGTAGACTAGTATCTATGTTAATTTTAGTGTTGAGATGATTAAGACATTGAGAGATTAAGTGTCTCTTGCCTGAATGTCTCAGGCAGTATTAAAAAAGTTCCCATGGCATGCTTTTTTTCTTACCTTTAATTTAGAAAACTGTATGCTTTTGAAAGCTACATTTTGTGTGCTTGGAATTTGAAGGATGAGTAAAAAAGCATAGAAAAGGAAGGTGTTTTTATGTCTGGTCTGAGTTTCCTAGTAAGTATTTAAATATTTAAAATGCACTCACTCTTGTTGCATGTCACAGGCAAAGTATATAGTAATTATGCCATATAAGCTGTAGTAAGTCCATTAAGCCTGACTAACCACTACTTTTAACCTTAAGACAAGCTTCCATCAAAATGAATATTTCTTTCTTGTAATGCTTAACATTCACATGTGAACTGTTGCATCTTAAGCAGCAGTGCCTGCTTGTAAGTTTTGGTGTTGCTTCTCATCAGTTCATCTGTAAATCTTTAAACTTCTTTGCCAGGGCATTGGAGAGCAGCCATATGCTGAAAGATGGGAAGATAAGTTACTCTGTTGGTTCTTGCTTTAGCTGCAAGTTAGTTACTGGTGCAGAGCACAGATTGTAGTGCATGGTACTCTTTATATTCCTGACCTCAATAGTGTTTCTACTGTTGCATTATTTAAAAAAAATAAAAATTAAGGAAGATTTTAACTACTTTTTACAGTAGTTGAATGAAGCATACTGTTGAGGCAATTTGTAAACCTTGCTTGGCTTAGATTCATTAGTCTGTAAGGAAGTATGATGGAGTATGCGATGTAGGTACTTCAATCAGTGAGCAGTTGGCTTTGATGTAACCGTTCTTATCTGTTACTTTTGCTTGTTCACTTGCTGTTTTGGAAAAAGTATCAATATTGGGTTTATTTAGTTATCTAGTCATATTTTTATGATGACTCTTAATAAATTTCATTAGTGGCCTTGTAACATTGGAGGACATTTTGCTGAGACAGCATTTGCTTGCCAGCTTGCTGAGTTTTGCACAGGTGTTTGTGACAAAAAGTCGTCCTGTGCGACCAGTACGACCTTTGTTTTGAAGTGACAGAGGTTGTGCTGTACGTTGAACCACAAGTTACACGCAATGCATTTTAAGTCTTTCCAAGATGAAAACAAGAAGGTGAGGATAGGATTAATGCTACAGGATGTGGAAAGAAAAAAAGTTTCTGAAGTGAATAAAGTGTCTGCAAAACTTGTGAAAGCTCCACTGTAAGCGTTGATTTCCTCCACTTGAGGTACAGCTGAAGGTGTTATTTAATGTTACAGAAAGAGTAAACAGAAAGAACAGTATCTGCTGCTTGACAAGAAACTGGGATACAGAAATTGTGGCTTTATATACCCTGTTTGGACCTTAGACAAAATGGACTTTAAATTTGAGAGGAGTTGACTGGGCACATGTTAATATTATAGAACGTGAGTACTAGACAGTAAATGCTTCAGTTGATTAACCTTGTTTTACACACTTCTCTTGGTTTTCTGGAGGAGGAGGACAATAACTTCATCTGTGTTCCCCGCCTTCTTTTTTCAAAAGAAACATTGGCTGTCACGTCCAGAAATGTGGGTATCTAATATTAGTCTTCTGCATAAATGTAGCATATTTTTTGAGACGGGTTCTCTGCAGCTCCAGTTTATATCACTGGACCAGCTGGCGAGGATCCACTCTGAAATTTATGTCAGTTTTAAATAGATGACAAACTAAGGTTTCCATCACGGGACTGTTTTGGCAGGCAGTACACAAATCATTACCTGGACAGACATGAGTTTAAAAAAATAGTAGAGTTGTAAATTCATATAAATAGCATGTAAGTGTAAGTAACACTATTAAACTAAAAATATCCTTGGCAGTTGGATGAGCTGAAGGTTTGCTACAGTTACTGTAAGTTGTGGTGACATTTTTAGCTAAGGTTGTATGGCTTCATTTAAACGTTATTAAACAAACTGGAGCTCCAATATTCTCTGGAGAGGTGGATACAGTACTACTCTTCTATTAAACTGCTTTTAACTTACTGGAAACCGTCCAGCTAAGATAGTATCAAAGAGATTTGTGTTAGTAAAGTTACCGAGGTAGAGTGGCATAGTCTGTGACTTTTCATTTTGTGGAAAAGACCATTTGTTTCAAAGGTGGGTTTTGGACCTAGGCATATATATTTTGAAGAACTAGAATACAGTATCTAACTGCTAAGACTAATTTTTATTATTTTGAATTAGAATCTTACAATAAAAAATTAGCTTGTACAGGCCTGAGATGTGAGGAATGAGATTCGCAGTTCCAGTTGTGTTGTGTTCTCTGCAATATTATTGAGGTTATGCCACCTGTTATTGCTAGGAGCGATGTGGAGTTGGTTTTTGCTCTGTTGACTATGGTGAACTTCTTTTAGAAAGTCTTCTGTTTTCTGCTTTTCACTGCCAGGTCATGAATGCAGCAGCAGTGTATATGATAGGGTAGTGTCTGTATGTATGTCTAAGGAAAAACAGGTTGTGAATGGTCTTTTCTTAGGTGTTTGTAGACAACTGTTTCCTGAAGGTGTTTGGTAAGACTCTGTCTTTGGAAAAAATGAATACACTTGATGAAGGAACTTCAATCAGTGTAGGAAACAGGTCTGTTAACTGCACTGATGACTAAAGGTGCGATTAAAAATATCTCCGTGGTCTATGACGATTGCTGTGTAAGACTTGTGAAACTAGGAGAAAAAAGGTAGCTTGTGGTTACATGAGTATTCTAAGTTTTGATATTACTATAGTAATAGATATATTGCTTCTGGAAATGTTACTTTCATAATTTAAGACTTAGTTTTATTTCTACTCAGCTTGCCATCATATTCTGTGTCTGTGTTGAATAATTGGTACTTTGGTGTGGGGATTTTGTAGTCAATTATTTTATTTGCCTTCCAGACTCATAGTAAACATTGATAGTATCTTTGATTTATATTATACTTATTTCAGTAGTACTTTGATGGGCCTGGATCTAAATGTATAATGAGCTTATTTTTACAAAGCTTTGCAGATGATTTTAAATGACCTGCATCAGTCATTTTAATGTGTCCTGGGGAAAAAAATGAAAGTAATTACCTTTCCTGTAAGTCCGTGACCTGTTTTGTAGTTTGTGTTCAAACAATAATATTAAGTGGTCTCTGGCACTAATAACTTGCTTTTGAAATGTAACACAGGCTGGCAGCATCAGCTTTTGTACTGTTAAATCATGTACCGTCAGTTTTCTTTGAAGGTCTTAGTATAGTAATGGTTGACTAGTTTTCTTCCCCACCTTCTCCCCACCTTCAGTAGGACCCAGGTACTTCAGTGTTTCATGGCAGACCTGTCCGTATGGCATTTCCCCTTTCCTGAGCCCTTAATGAAGCGCACACTTGAGAGTCACAGGACTGCTGCTTGCAATAGGTGTTCTTGGTCGTCTTGCATATTCCCAGATGTACTTGGCCTAATTTTCATCACTCTGCTTGTCATCCTTACTTGTGATACACTGAGATCTGTTTGTTGAGCGGCCTCTTCTGTCCTGCAAAACTGCAAACCAGCAACTCTGCTGAGGTTAAATTAATTCTCTGCTCTTTGCTACATCACAGTTAAGCACAAGAAATACTATTTATGCAGTTCTATCACTAGAGAGACTGTTGTGTTTTGATGGGTCCTAGAGGCCTGTAACTTGTTTCGTGCACTTAGAGATGCAAGGTAATACATAAAATATCTACGCAGTAATAATATGGTCTGCAGTTAAGATGGTCAGATTAAAAATTGCTTTAATTCTGTTGATATAGGTAAATCTCATAAAGGAATATCCAGTAAATTTTATGATTGTGAAAGTACTTAACTGACTAAAATAACTTTCTATTCTAGCCTATTACATATAGTCAATTCACATTTATTGGATTAATAAAATTTTCTATTAAAACAGTAATTGGAAATTTTGCATGGCTATGGGCTATTGTATTCCTTTAATTAATGCTAGCAAGAAAGTAGTGCACAAATCTTAACTCAGCAAGATTATACTTGTGTTCCTGTTGAGAAGGGCTTTTGCAGTAAGTGGGCTTAGCAGTGACAGGGACTGGAAGGTAACTGGACTTGTGTTGCTGGGATTGCCCATGCAGCAGGACTGTGCCGCTGTGCTGTTGTGCAGCTGGGTTCCTACAGACCTACCTTTGCTTCTCCCCATCATGCTACCATGCAGGGGAGAAACTGTAAGGAATTGGATAAAGGGACACAAAATCTGTAGTTATAACCATGTAGCCAGAAAATTACACCTGAAAATGCTGATAATGTCCAAACACTGTATTAAGAGACTGTATGTGTTGTGTATGTTTCAACTTTATTTTTGTTGTAATCAACAATTGTTACTTGAAGGTCCATTATAATATATGTAAAGCTGTAAGCATCTGGTTAGTTAATGCTTCGTTTGTAAATGAACTTTTCTTTTGTGACCACAAACCAGATTGGATTAACTGGTGAGGAGTTAAAAAAAAATAATGGAGGGATAGAAAAAACAGAATGCAAAGTCTGTTTTTCTCAGAAGTGTTCGTGTGCACATGAATGTAAAAATAATAGATTAAAGTATTTTTATCAAAGAATTGTCACTAGATTTTGTCAAGGACCTAGGTAAGTTGTTTGCTTTATTCTACCAAAATAACAAAGAAAATAGCTTCCCCTCTTGATGTCTCCTCAGCAATCCCAAGCTCTCACTCATTAAATGGTGATGAGGAGTTGTCCCTGTTGGCTGAAAACTTGCTGCAGCTGCCTTGTGTGTAAGAGGTGTGGAGGGGACAGTCTGAAGCATCTCTCTGATGTCAAGCACTTCTCTTAATTTCTTGCACATGTTTGGACAAAAGGCTGTGGCATGAGGGTGGGTTTATTTGCTAAGTCTTTTTTTATTTCCTGTTTCTGTGAATCAGAAGAGCTGTGGAGTGTGGAGAATGTCACCCTAGGTTGTAAATACCGTATCTATGAGTCTGTTTCCATTTAGCTAGGGGAAATCTTGGAAGAAAACTTGACCTAATGTGACTGTAAGTGGTTTAATATTCATTAAAACGTGACATCTAAACACACAAAGAAAGAAAATTACTCAGTGAACAGATGTTAATATGAAACAGTGAAATTTAAACACCAGGTTACACTACTATACCAATATTTTTCTGGTATATAATTTAAGTATGTTTGTTTATTAAAGCAAGGTACATATTGCGGTAGCTTGAGTTTGTCTTTTGTCAGATCAATGTTAATTGATTTGAAGCACCTGTGCTTCGTGGGTCACATTTTTTGTTTATTTTTTAGATCCATGGATATGGGTTTTTTTCTGGAATCTGCAATAAAGTTTGAAAGGAAATATTACCCAGTGTCTGATTTTACACAGAATTGCTAAGTGAAGTCACTAGTCTGTTTCAGTGTTGACTAAGATTATAATTAGGGAAGACTATTTCAGTGTGATTTACTTCTAGGTAGTGATTTTGCTTTTGATGAATAAATTAATTGAAATGTATAAGTTTTAAAGAGAATGCTGGATTAAGCTCTCAAGTGTTCTGTTTCATTTTCGCTGACAAAATAAGCTTGATAAGCTTTTAGCCATGTCAGTGTTATTTCTGTCTGGCATGTTATATCAGGGTAATGGAAATGTCTTACTGTGAGTACAAGGTAGCAGCTCAAATCTACAGCATCATTTCTTTTGGCTTTGAGATGGTAAATGGCTCTTTCTGCACTACATAGTAACTTATGTGTGATCCAGGTCATGGTGTGTTATTCTTTGCAACTTGGTTTTTGACAAAGGGCTTGTTTTGTTCAATGAGATACTTCACTTCTTAAAACACTTCGTTGGAAAGTTGCTTCATGCTGGTAAAACTTGAAAGCAGAGACTACTTTTCAGGAAGCTCATGTGCAGTTATAAATGGGATTTCATCAAACTTTACTCGTTTACAGATTGTGAACAAGTTTAAACAGATTTTAGCTGGCAAGCAGATTTTGGCTGTGCAAGAAGATCTTAAGTGAGGAATTACATTTAGTCCAAAGTTTAACTGTAGTATTCCTGTTAAATTCTTGCTTTGCTGTACTGTCTTACTGGGCATGTAAGTGGTGCTTCTTTTAATTCAGAAAAGTAGACTTGTTGCTGGATGAAACTGTTTGAAGCATGCTGGTGGAGCTGCTCTTAGTAATATTCCCCACTGTTGGTTACAGGTCATTTCACTGGCTTACACACAATGTAAAATTGTTCATTTCCTTTTGTGTGATAATAACGATGCTTAATTTAGGAATTGTAGTATGCTATTGTAGTCAGAGAAAACTTAGGCACTGAACCATTGTAATCACCGATGCTAACTTTAGGGCTGCTCACTTTTCTGGGGGAAGATTAGATTATTAGATCTCATTTCCTAGTAGTCAGACTTTCCCACTCTTAAGGTGAAGTAAAGTGTGTAGGATTTTGAGAGTGCTTAACCTGTTATATTTCTAAGACATCATTACTGACCAAATCTTTTTTCCTCCTCTGTTCTCACTCAACAGTTACAGACATAGAGCTAAAGCGACTGAAAGATGCTTTCAAGAGAACTTGTGGACTCTCATGTTATATGACTCAACAGTGCTTCATCAGGGAAGTTCTCGGTGATGGAGTCCCTCCAAAAGTTGCTGAGGTAATGTCTGAATGTGCTGATTTTGGGAAAGCATACGTGATTGATAATGTACATGTATAGATGTGCACACAGAAACATATCTATACAAATACATGAGCTAATTTAATTTCTTTCCACTTGTCATACAATATCACAATGTATGTTCTCTATCTGAAATGAGGTTACGGACTTGGATCATGGGTTGCAATGATGTGTGCTTGACTGAGCGTCTGATTCCAGCCCAACTAATAGGTGGTAGATGACTTTAAAGTAAACTTGAATATCCAGATATAGATTTGGGGAAGTAAAATGTTGGGAAGTTTTACACTATATGTAACCATTTATAAGAGTGAATTTTATTTACTCTGGTTGCTTTTACTTTATTTTATTTCCTTAGAAATGCAAACTAATCTCAGTTATTTATTGTTATATAATTATTCAGTGTTTAGAAACTCTTCCTAAAGAATCATTAAGCAGATAAACTCAAAGTAATGACAGCTGCCCATGGTTGTAATTATGGACATTAGTATACTAACATATTGGACTTAATCCATAGAATTCCTTTTCTGTGTTTATATCACGGATGGACAATGTGTTACGTTGAAAAATAGTATATAAATGTAATATATGGTATAATTCCACTGATATCATAACTGAGATGTATGAAGTTCAGAAGAAATGAGTGGAAAAACTCAAGAATGGTTATGAACTGGAAATACATTTTCAGGTGGATGACGAGAGGAGATGGCCTTTAGAAGTAATTTGTGAGAGCTGTTCTTGAAAAGTCTAAATGAAAGATTAAATTTGATAGAGAACTAAGTGTAAAGAAAACGTCATATTTTGTTAAAATCTGTGAAAGAAAACCAGCAATTTCTTATTTGGTTTTTTTTTGGTTTGGTTTGGTTTTTTTTGTCTTGGAAGTCCTGTTAATCTGAAATGTAAGGATTTGCTTCTTTTTTTTTTGCTCTTCAATGTTTCCTGTGATACTAAGTAGTTATATTATATTAAACTATAGTGTTCAGCAGTGCTAACTGCATGTTTCTAAAAAGGTAATAATTCCAATATAATGTAAAGGTAAATTGCTCACATAGGTAGTATACCCTTGAAGGCATCTTGTGAAATCAGAATGATTAGTGTAGAACTCTAATCTCTGCCATACCATTGTCCATAAAGCATATGCCATCATTGTGTCCAAATAGAGCACAAATTTAACTTTAATAATTCAGCCCTTCAAGCATTTGTAAATGGATTAAACTTTACTAGCAGAAGAGGATGATCTGGGCACCCTATGGGAAGTGTGTGTTGTTGGGCAGCATTATGCCTTACAGTGGAATGAAGCTGCAGATTCTACATAATGTTTTCTGTAGAATGAGATCCTTCTCTATTATCGGCCTCATTTACATGCTCATGCCTTCAGACATCTTTTAATAGTCTTAAGTGGATAGCAATGAAAAGTGATAGCTTGATGGGTGGACAAGGAGAGGATTTACAGAAGGTAGTACATAGAACTATATTGAGGGAATGTCTTCAGGGGATCTGTCTGTTTCAGCATTATGTTGGGTAATAACTGTGATAGGTGAACAAAATTTTAGCATTTTTACTGCCTTGTTGCCTGCTGCTTCAGAGGTTGTCTAGAACACATTCTGCAAGGAAATTCCACAAGTCTGCTTCCTGCTGCTGGAAAGGCAACAGCGGTTGATTTTCCGCACTTTTTTATACACAAAGCATGAAGGGCAGTTGCAGTAGTAAATCTAATGTAGCTGATACGTCTTTGGTATTTCCTTTTCTTCTTTTTGCCACTGCAGCACTGTGTAGCTTAGCTGGATCTATCCATTGCCTTTGTCAGGCCTGTAACTGGTTTGTTTGATCACTCCCAATCCTGACTTGACTTTTACATGAGATGGAAACCACACCTGAGATAGTAACAGCAGCAAGTCATCAACATGGCTCTGATACTCGCCTCTCTTCTACCCTTTAATTTTACTTGAGGATGCTGGCAGCAGTACTGTGATTGCTGTTACTGGAGGGGGAAGAGGGGACAGAAAGAGGGCTTTTGGTTCTAATCATTTTCTTCTTTTTCCACTTCACTTTGTGAACTTCTTGTAGAATGTCAACTTATTTAGGCTGAGGTACTTGAGGAAACACAGGTCGGGCTGAGCTTTGTCATTTGACATTTCTGAAGCTCATTTTTGAGCCCCACCATTATCCTTGAAAGACTCGAAGACGTGTGCCAGCCTCTGTAGATGTGTAAGTTAGCAGGCAGATAACATGTTCTTTGGGAATTTTCAGCTGATTTTTTTAAAAATTTTTTTAAAAGCACCAAACAGAGTTTAAGTTGTCAAAAAAGTTTAAAATATGGCTTTAGCTGTTTAGAATTGTCTTGTTGCAGTTTTTTACATTTTAAAACAGACAAAAGGCAGGAGGAAGGGATACAGGTGTTGCAGTTAATATCTTTGGGTGACTGCTTGGTAGGTAATACACAAAGTAGGGGATCTGTCCACAATTAATTCTGAAGCTCTGATGACCTCTGAAGTCTGCTATTGCTATTTGCTTGAGTTTTTGTATAAAGAATATACTTAAGGCTTTATTGGAGAAAAATGAAAACGCAGTCCTTAAGTATGGGTACAGGCTCTGGTTTTAATATTGTTCATACAGAGTGTAATTCAGATGCAAGCAAAGGAAATACTATTTAAAATAAGCACAACACTTCCATTAAGAGAAGTTGACCGCTGCTTCTTTATCTTTCCCTTTGAAAAAGTCATATTTAAAGAACAAGTTTAGCAAATAAGCCTGCTATCCAAACCACCATCAGTGACAAATCACTTTGTTTTGGTCTTTCACAGTAATAGTTCCCCATCAGCAAGACTCAATACTTTCTCTTTATGGTTAGATGCTCAGTTGATACCTATAAGAAAATCAAATTATAAGACATAGACACTGAAATCATTCTTCTATAGAAGAATAATTTGGAAGTTGTGACTGTTTTAAATGCTAATGCCTAATGCAGATTTCTGTCTTGTGATACTGATAAACTATTGGTGCTGGTAGGAATGGATTTGGTAGTACAGAAGGAGTCCATGTTTGAAGAGCAGTGCAGCATGTGTATTTTAATTTGTGATCTGTAATCTTACAGGTAAGGAGAAGTAATATATTGTAATAAATGCATTGGTAATTCTCATTTACTAAAAGTAATTTGTAATTTGTTTGTCCTAAAATGACTGACTTCCATCATATTTCAGCTATCATTGTTGAATCATTGTTAAAATGCTGCTGAGTAAGTTAAGCTGCAGTGTACAGACCTCTCATGTGAGAGGTAGATGCTTGAGCCCTTCTGTTAGCTGCGTTGCTGCTGATAGTCACTCTGGATCTTTGAGTAAAAGTATTTGCATTTCAGTAGCTAAGAGACCCCGGAAAGGCTATTTTATAGGTACTGGAAGAGCTATGAAAATGTAACAATATTAGAACTGTGTTTAACTGAATGCAAGGTGGCTAGCCCAAAAAATATGTAAGACAGAACCTAAGTATGTTGTTTTTAATTCTCACATCACTGTTTTACCTATTGACTTCTGTTTATTATTCTAGGTTATCTACTGTTCATTTGGAGGAATTTCTAAAGGGCTGCACTTCAATAACTTGATAATTGGATTAGTTCTGCTTACAAGAGGCAGAGAGGAAGAGAAAACAAAATGTAAGTAATATAACTTAGAGCAGTAACAAGGTAGTAGATAGCAAAATAACACTTATGTAAAGCAAACATAAATTTTGGAATGCTAAGTCCTTATTTTGATATGTAACCAGAGCATACATTTGTCAATAGAGTAATTTTTAGGTATTTTTAGCTGTATATTTTGAAATTCAATTTCTCTAGTTGCCAAAATGAAACACTTGATAAGTCATCTCGAATGTAAATTTTAGCATACTACGGAAAGACTGTTGATCACTGTGTGTGGGCAGAGGAAGGAGGATAGCATGGATATTTTTCAAAACAAGTGAACATATCTGCCTACTGACTTCTGTTGTTTTGTCTTCTGTGGTATTATTTATTTTCCTTTTGGTTAGTGGACAATGATAAAAGAAAAGGAGATACTTCTTGACCTAAACCTTGTTGAGCTGTATTGAAATGAAATGAAATGAATCTGTGTTTTTAGTTCTTTAGTTCTTGCACAGCTTTTGACATTATCAGCCAATTGTAAATTTAATATTTGAAAAGTGTAACCACCATAGAGACTTAAACATTTATCTGTCTTCTTCCTCAGACATTTTCAGTCTCTTTTCAAATGAATCTGGGAGTTATGTTGTCCGTGAAGAGATGGAGAAGATGCTGCACGTAGTTGACGGGAAAGTGCCAGAGTCACTCAAGAAATGTTTCTCTGAGGTATTTCATACAGGTTTTGTTCTATTGCATTTACAAAAACCGTGAGAATTACTTTGAGTAGTCAGTTTTACTCTGACATGGGCGTGCTTGTGCATGTATGGGAATGAATAGACCTTGCTTAGATTGGGTAAAAGCTCACAGTTCCTTACGTTGTAATATTGCACGTAATTTATATTGGTGTGAGTAGCAGCTTGGTATATACATGTAGAGTTTCTCCATGCTGCTTTACTTATTGTGCTAGTTTGAAGGATATAATTTCCCAAGGGTAATCATGTTAGCAAGTTAATTTAAACACTAATATTGCTGAAGTTATGTTATTCATTAGTGTGGGTATTTTATCACGATTGGGGAAGAAATGTAGAACACAGATCATTGAGGGGAAAGAAAATCACATCCTGGACTTAAAAATGTCTGACAGCAGTGGTTGCTTAAAAATCATAGTTTTATAATATTGTTTTTGTCTCCCTGTGCCTGTGTGGGACTACACCATTTATTTATGCTTTAGATGGTTTGAGAGAAGTAATCTTTCTGAAGCCTACCGCAGTCCTCCTCTAAAATAGGCCATTGTTACTTTTAAATATTCACAGATACTTCTTTGGTACGAGTGGTCCGATGAATTGTCAAGTTTTTGTGCTTTGGTTACTTCATATGTTATCAGATGATCATAGATCAGCAAAATCTAGTCATCAATATACATTCCACTGAAAAAAATGATCGACTGGAAGTTTTATCTGTGGATATCATATTCCTTAAAAACGTTAAATTTTGTTGTACTGTGTTGAAGTAAACTTTGGTTATGGTCGTGGGTTAAGGCAGACTAATTTAATCTGGTGGTTGTATCATGTTGACCATGTAACCAATGATTACATTCTTCACTCTTGGCTGGAATCATAAATCATAGGTATACTACAGTCCAGTTTCTGGAGCTGACCCACTTCAGTATTTCCTGTTTGTAATTGCACATCAATATGGTGTGATGAATCATACCTTGAAAGTTAATTGCACACCATCCAAGAAATCCAGAAATACTTTATGAAGGCTTGCAGGAAGAGGAGTATCAATCTGGCTTGATCCCATTTTCCTGTTCAAGAAAATGCCGTATATTGATTTTTCTTTTAAAATGAAAATAGTGTAATAACCCCCTCAGCCAGATTTACTGGCCTGTTAATCATACTAGGTCTTTGCTGGAGAGTGAGAAAGTTTAGTCTTCCTGCTGTGGGCTTTCTTTCCTGCCTTATGGTGGATGAGTTTATGCTTTCAAGGATGATGTTTGTAGGTACTTCTTCAAAATTATTGCATGAGCTCATCTAGAAGTATAAGCTTCAAAATGTGTCTGAGTGTTTCTCGCTCTTGTTCCTGAAAAATGGGAAATAAGTTTGGTGATACTTGTATTGCTCTAGTTGCTCAGAACCTATCATGGCTCAGCTGAAAATATTACTTGCTTCAAATGCTATTTTTTCCCCTTGTCCAAAGTTTTCCCATCCCTCTTCTCCTTTGTTCTTCTAATCAGTTGGAACAATGCAGAGTCTTAGTGAAATGTGGCACAGCTCTTGCTGCCTTTACAGAACATAGTATAGGGCAAGCAGTAAGAAAGTTGAGTTTCTGACCCAAACTGTTACAGATTGGAGAAAAAAAAAAAAAAAGTAGACTGCTTTTTTCTTTAATAATATGACAGTAGAGTTATTTTTCTTTAATCAAGAGGATCCATAATGGGTTAAATCATGCAAAGTCTATGTTGTTGAGTTACCCTTTTCCAGACCGATTCGTTCTCCCACCTTTGTGCTGACTCAAGTATTTATATTGATACCTTGATCAACTGAACTGGGAAACTGATCTAGCTGAGGAGTAAGCCCTTTTTCTGTAGCTCCTAATCCTGTAGGTTATTTTTCAGCTAGATATGTTTTGCTACATGGCTGCACTAATGTGATTGCAGTCACAAAAGAAAAGGGGATGCAGGATCAGAAACGTTGTTGATAAGAGGAAGGTTTGAACCATGCTGTTAGTCAATAGTGTGGATATCTACAGATTAAACTGGTGATGAAATAGCAATGTAGCATCTTGACTTCCTTGAATGATAACCTGGTGGAAGTCTATGATAGCAGCTGTAAGTACTGAGGTATTTCTGCATTTATTTGTTGGAGAAATAAATAGTCTAGCAAAAAGAGGCATAAAAAGAATGAGTAATCTGTCACAATTGGAATATGAAACAAGTGTTTTAGCAGTACTGGTGATTAACCATTTGAGCAACCTGGCAAAGGAACTAGTGGACTTTTGATTTTTCTACTGTTGACAGTTGCAGATTGTCGGTGGCCAAATATCAATTGTTGGATTTTGTAGAGGTGTAATTCAGTGAAGTTTAATGGCCTGTGATATTAGAGAAGTTTAGATAATCAATGACTTGAAACGTTTTGCAGGAGATTAGGATCGCCATATAATGACTCTACTGGTGATAGGTTTGCTTTTATTTTAGCTTTGGAGGTCCTCTAGAAATTAGTTTGATGATACCTATGGCTTCATGGCCACAGCTTGGAAACCATCCAACTGAATGTTTTGAACAGCCTCTCCAGTCTCTGTGACTCTATAGTTTTAATGTATTCCTAAACAGGCACTGCCATGAGAGATCCAGCAAGACAGACCCAAGTTAGGAGGTACTGTGAATGTCACGTTTACATGTGTGCTCCAAAATAGAGTTTGGTCAGTAACAGCAAAAATTGACATGCTCCTGCAGTGATTAGTCATACTCTTAGTTATTCACAGATCTAATTTTTCTCTGTTAAGTGTTTGTATACTTGCACAGATATAACAGACTGTTTATGACTTTATAGCACCTGTTATTTGGCACGTAAGAGCTTTTCTCTATAATAATAAATTTAAATTCATAAAAAAATAAAATAATCTCTGTCATTTTGAGGTGTTAGAAACCATTTTTCTTCTAATCCCATAGCCTGAGGTTCAGAGTAAATGACTTTTCAAAGGCCACTTTAGGTAGGTGGTTGAAATGCAGAGAGCTGAGAAGTCTGATTTCCCTCCCAGTGCTGTATTTCGAAAGAAATGGAAAAACAGCCATGGCTTCAAAGAAAAAAAATATTTTAGTACTTGTTTTTATAGGAGGTTGTCCCAATTCTTGTTCATACAGCTGGATGATTCTTGTTTACTGCTACTGCGAAAGCAGAGAAAAACAGCTCACGTTTTCTTATTTTTTCTTACAGGGTGAAAAGGTAAACTATGAGAAGTTCAGGGTTTGGCTATTGCACAACAAAGATGCTTTCACATTTTCCCGTTGGCTGCTGTCTGGAGGTGTGTATGTGACCCTCACTGATGATAGTGATACCCCTACCTTCTATCAAACCCTGGCTGGAGTCACACACTGTAAGTAAATGGTGCTTCTTATTCCACACATTTTTTTAAAAACTGTTTGAGAGTTCACAGACATACACTGTTGCCTTTCTGCAGTTGTTCATTAAATCTCAGTACTCTGAGATACGTGCAGTTCTCTTCAGCAAGATAAATTTCTTCTCCGTGCTAATTTGTTCTTTTCTCTTTCTGTGCTGTGACATGGAAAACATTGTTACGTACAAGGACGCTGTGGGTCATTATTTTTAAGAGATATCAATACTGAGATTACAACACTTCTTACAGGAGAAGTTTGCTACTGGGCAAATAATTTTTTTTAAAAAGGGAAAATACCATCTCTGACAAATCCATTTATCTGAAGTGACCGGACAGTAGTACTGGTTATATTTGGTTTTTAACTGTAGATTCTAAGACTGTCCAGACAGTTCTGAAGATAGTCATTTCAAAAATAATTATTACTTCATTTTCCTGCAAAAAGCAAATTAAAAGTAAACTTCTGGCATTTGATGTGGTCCAGGAGCTAAACTGACTAAAGAGAAGCCTCCTCAGGATTTGCTTTTAGGAGTAGTCTCCAAAGAACAAATGCTTCCTTGTGTCTATATTAATGTAAAAGAAAGAACAACCGTTTTTAAAAAGAAATGTAAAAACAAAAGGCTGATAAATTATACTTGATATATACATTACAGTAAAGCATCTAAAGGACATTGGTATCCCTGGTCTTGTTTATGTACTCACAGGTTTTCTGTTGATGTCAGCTTAGTATTTTATCTCTTTAATGGGGGAGTTAATTGAGTAAAGCAACATACAGTTTTTGCTCTTGATTTTTAATATTAGCATCAAAATTCTGTTCTGACCATCTGAAATGAAAATGTGTAATAAAATTAGAAGTTCATAGACAATTTCATTATATGAGAGACTGCAGTAGACATTGAGGTTGCAGAACACCCCTCTAAATACTGAGGTCTAACAGACAAGGTAGAGAAGGACGTATGCTAAAAAAAAACCCAACCAAACTTCTTTGAATTCTCTAGACTTCATCCCTGGGAAAAATCCCTCAAGCTGCATTAAACTGAGATATGCCATGCTTCCAACCTTGTCAAGTCTCCTTTACCTTAAGTGTTCAAAGAAAGCTTTACCCCAGGTCTCTGGGTATTACCTCAGAGCTGACTTCAATTTTTTTCATGCTTTGAATTTGAAACCTTTTCTGAAGGTTTTTACTATGCTTTTACTAGAAAGTTTATTTATACTGAAACTGAGGTTTATAGTTTAAACAAAAATTTTGCAAGTTACTGTTTTAATCAATTTTATTTCATGGTTAATGTTGTTCTCAGGTTCTTCAATTTTTTATATACATGTTACTGTTACCATCTGCAGCCAGGTCCTTAACTTTATTCCCAGCTATTTCAGGTGTGCAAAATAAATGATTCAAGAAACAAATGGTCTTTAGACTGACAAGCATAACATTCTGCTTTAGCTATCCCACTTGTTCTAGTACTAAAGAAGAAAAATTTCTTCAGCTACAAGCAAAGAGATTTTTCCAGTTTTAAACAAAGAAATAGATAAGTCTGAAGTGCTATACTTTAAAACAAAGTTAAGGAGGCTGGATGAGAAGCATATAATAAAAAAATGAATGGGAGCAAAATCTGTTCCTATTCTTGGAAAAAAATATTCAGATGTTTCCGTGTCGTTTCTACTTTAGTAGTTCATTCTTTTTTCCCTTTTCATTTTGTATAGCGTGTCTTCATCTTCTCAAGTTTCTTTTGTCTCACCAGAATCCCAGTTACTTAATCAGTCTCAGTCAAATCAGATTGCCTCAAGTATCTCAGTTTACATTTGAGCCTTTTTGATTGCAAGGACCTATCAAGTAATCATGATGTCTCTGTTATCAATTCAGTCTTCCAATGCTTTCCCAAGCGTGCTTTCTGCAGGAGCGTAGTCTGTTTTCCATTTAGTGACTATTGTCCTCTCTAACTTCCAGTTACCTTTTTGACATCTTCAACTGTAAAGCCTCAAATCTTGGTTAGTTGCTCATAGGTATACCAACTTCTTCATGAAGCAACTGGCTTGCTCTCTGTGGAAATTTTTGTAACAGCCTCAGTGATCCTGCCTCATTGTAGGCATCATCTTTGAAAGTGGCAGTCCTGAAATCAGCGCACTCTGCCTCAGCTGTATTTTTTAATTCCTCTTATTTTAAAGGTTAGAAGTGATATGCCTGTATTTGGTTTAAATCTCTCTGTGATCAAATTGGTTTATAATGCTTTCGTAACACCCCTGTGTATCGTGGCAACTGATACTGTAAACTGAATGATGGAAGGAAGCACTCAGTCTTCTTTCTTTTCTAGGAAACATGGTATACAAGGTTACTCTTTTACATGTGTTGATTCATGTGGCTAGATGTTATGGTAGAGAAGCTACCAGATCTTTAAAGCCTTGTGAAGTATTATTTCAGAGTTTTGAATCTCCGCTAGACCTTTCAATCAACTGATGTGCTTAGGGGAAAAACTGGAACTACTGTTCTGCTGCTATACATTGCATCAGGCTACTGTGAATTTCAGTGTTTGCTGGTAGTTGGTGGTGATCACTCTTTACTGACAGTTTGCCTTTATGAGCTATTGACTGACTGTAATAAACGTAGAACTGAGGGGAAAATTAAGTTAGGTTTAAAAAGATGAAATAAAATATTTGAGAGTGTTTCAAGTGATTATTGAATCTTCAAATGCATGTCACATCTGGGGTCAAGCTTTTCATTGTATTCCAGAAAACATGTAGTTTGCAGCAGCAAATGTTTAAATCTGCATACTGTCCAGGCTCAGTATTCTTAATCAGATCTGGAAGGTTCATATGGCAATTGCATTTGTATCCCAAGATAAAATTAAATTTTATGTCATTTTTGATATTTTTCCATGAAAGTGTTGTAACAAGAGAAACAAGATGTAGAAGTGCTGTGTTGTGGTATCTACAGCCGATTATCTTTCAAATGGCAGACAGGGAAAACTGACAGGAATTTAAGATAGGAAGATGAACTGGTGAACTAACCTGCTGGTGAGCTGGCCAGCTGCCCCTGGGTCTGGAAAAATACTTTCTTTATAATGTATCCAATTATTTCCCTTGTGATTTGAGGCAGCATTTGAGGAATCTCAGACAACAGATGCAAATGCAAGGAAAATAAAAGTGCTTGAGCACTTTTAAAGTATGCAGTAAAGTATGAATACCTGGGGCTTTGCTGCATTGTTTTTTAAGTTTAATAACTACAGTCTAATTAAGCCAAACAAAGAATAAGATATTTTGTGGAGAAGTATTCTGAACACAAATGAATGTGTAAAACAGTACCAGCTGTTACAACAGTTCCTTGTCTCTAATATGAAATGCTTGTTTTTAATACTTTTGCCTGGGATAGTAGTCACCCTTTTGGGAGAGCAACTTAAACAATGTTTAGTAAACCTAGGCAAACACTGTTAGCAGAGTACAGTGAAAGACTGAGCGTTTTTGAAATTTCTTCTACTGTAGAATGAGAAGTAGTTTGTGAAACTCGCTAGTGCAGGTAGGAGTTGCTCACCTGGCTGCTGGGCTGCGCTGAGTGAAGTATGCCCTGTCCTGGCTCCAGCTTCAGAGCCTCCCACCAAGCCTCCTCTATCTCCTTGTGCTTCCAATTAAACATCCTGGATAATATGTCCAAGACATGAAAAACTGCAGTGATAAAAATAGTGAAAGTTATTAACGTTGATTTAGAGAACATTTTATTGCAAAGCATCGATGACTACATTTAAATTTGCTTAATGAGCCAAGCTATCAGGGAAACAAAGGATTCCTAATTTTTCATTTGTAAATAACATTTATTTTGGTATGCACATGTCTTTAATTATATTTCTTGAGATATAATTACAAATGACATTTTGAAGTTACAGGAAGTTGCTTTTAATAAAATTTTGTTCCATTTCACTTAAATCATAAATAGGAGTCATTTCATTTGAAAGCTACCAAAATAAGTTTCTCTGGACTTTTGTTCCCAAACTAGTTTCAAGGGGAACTACTGGTAGTTCAGATTTTCTGTGTTGTGATGTGATTGAGTACCTTTTCTTTTTATGTAATTGGGTGGCTTTGTGCTTTGGGATTTTTTTTTTTTTTTAAGCATCATATTGAGTAGCACTGTGGTGAATGTAAATTCTCTGTAGGGAAATATTCCCCCAAATCATTATACATCCTTAATAATTATAAGTGAAAGGCCTGATCTTCTCGATATTCATAAGTCCAAATACAATAATTCAGTAGTACAGCAATTCTCATATACTGGAGGACCCATATACCAGAAGGGCTGGAAGGAATTGCAGGCCTGCCACCCTGATCCTGTTTATGGTGCAGATCATCCTGAGCACCGTTCCCACCTCAGGTCTGTTGCAGCCCAGGTGCTCCCTCCTCTGTTCCATCTCAGACTTGGGTGATACACTGCTGTCATACTGATTCCAAGTGATGCCTCATAGGTTTCCTTCATTTGGCTGGAGTTATTTCTGCTGCTGCAATGTAGGTGGTGGTTCCTTTTATATGACTGAGTCATTTTGGTGTGTCTCAGTGTCATGCAATGGCCTTATATGCTCAGATTTTTGGCCCTTTTGCCTGGGAAGAATACTCTCATTTTTCAGGATCTACTGGTTTCAAACTGCTGGACCATGTAATTTGTACTTCTTTGTTACCTGGTTCTTGTGTTACTAAGTTCATATTAAATAGAATCCAAATTCTCTTTCATTTATAGAGCCTCTATTCTGTCATCAGAAAAATTCATCAAAATGCTTCTGCTTTTTCTGACAGGTCTTTCGTACTGAGATGCAGTGAGACAGTGTGTAATCAGTGTAATAATTATCTGTTAGAACATACAGTTACTACTAATTTGACATAACAAATGAGAGAAGCCCTGGGTAACCAGAGCATGGCTGAAACGGAAGAGTGAGTTTTTGAAACAGTATAAAATTGAAACTGAGTGAGTGGAAGTAACCTCTTCTGTCAGAGATGGGTTTATAAACCTGTAGGGCTTTATGGCAAGATGAGGATGGGTGTCTGCAAAAGGAAAGTGAAACAAAATGATCACTTAGCTTTACTCACATTGAAAGACTGTCTGGATGTTACATGTTCTGTAACTCACCCACTTCAGTTGTGGTACCTACTCTTGAAACACCATCTCTTAATGATGTATGGAAGGCCACTACAAGACAATTCTGAAGATTTTAGATTTATTAAAGGTGCTTTTAAGAGCATTTTTTTTTCTGTGCTATTTTCTTCCAAGTGCGTGAACACTTGTGCTTTGAGAGGAACTATAACGTTTAATACCTCTTCTGTATGAGTTCCCATCTTAAGGCAGTGGTACACTATATTCTGCTAGATGAATGTCTGGGTAGTCACGTCTGACACACAGGGGTCTTGATTGAAGTAATAATATGCTTTTCTCCATGTGTCTACTTTTTAATTAGAGAACAAAAAAAAGAGAAAGAAAGTATTACATCAGACTAGACCAATAAGAAGAAGCCTCAGTGTCACTTAATCTGCATCTTGCCACGTTTTTATCCTCTTAGTTCCCAGGCTATTTTCTATCTTGCAAAGCAGGTCCCTGTGCTCAGGTCCCAGAGTCTTCTGTGTGTTAATTTGAATGCACCAAACAAGTGTCTTTAGTCAGAAACCATCTTGGGTGTTCAGTCATTCAGTCTGTGGTTCTGACTCAGCCGTTGTGCGATGAAGAGCTCTCTCTCTGCAACTGGGGACTGTTTTGCTTGGAGGATATCATGGTGAACTGTAAACCAAACCAAGTTTCAGTTAAAATGTTGGTAATATGGTATGCTTCTACTGCTGTGAACCAGAGAGGATTGTACCAATAGGTGGGTAAAAAAAGTTTTAAAAGTCTATTGAAATACTTAATTCTGGTCAGATAAAGAGTTTGAATAAATAGTGCTTGAAAAGAAAATGTATTTCAACATTTTTTTCTAAGAATATTATTGATGGCGTCCTACCTATGGAATATTTAAAAGGGGCCTCCATTTCATGGAAATGACATTAAAATGAAGAATGCCCTTTTTTTTGAAGTGTTTATCACTGTCATGCAACCTGACTGTCAATCACAGTGTGGCAGCTGATTTTAAATGGACTCATTTTTAGTAGATTTACAGTTTCTTGGATGCATATTTAGCTGTAAATATTTACTTGTTCTTCCTTTACAATATGAAGACTGTAGCTTGAGATGTGCTTGTTGTTATTCATTCCTCTGATTATACTTGTCTAATTCTTAAAGAATGTAACTAAGAAACATTATTTGTAATTTTACAGATCTGAAAGTTTTTGATATTTTAAATGGGCAAGTGATGAGGGAGACATAAAATAGCGTATAATAATGAACTGGAAGTATATGGTTATATTTCACAGGTGCATAGTATCTCCCTGTGACCTCAAATAATCGTATGATGTATTTAATTGACAAAAAAGAATACTTACCTGGCCTAAAAAGCCAGTTTATTGTAATGTTTTGGGCCCTATTGTATAAATGAGATACATTTAAAAAATATACCACAAGTTAGTTAAAATTTGAACTACTGAATGAAAGCCCAGTTCACATTTCCTGATGTGATTTGAACAGGCATTAGGAACAAAATGTTATACTTTAAAATATAAAATCCTTTATATATATAAAAGCTCTTCAGAATATGGCACTTTTTTCATACATGTTACTATGTTTGGAGAAGTGCCATCAGCTTTTACCATTCTTCCTTTAGAAATATATGGCTATATATGTATTATATGTAAATACCAGAAATTGCAAGAAATTTCTTTTAGTTGACATGGAGAAATAAATGGGGGGCTGCATATCCTGAGAATGATTTACAGGATTATGTGCAAAAAATCACTCTGGAGAAACCAAATTATGTAACAGCTGGCTTTTCAACTGCAGAGTTCAACTTTCGCGTGTGCTGTAATCCAATAAATCTTTCTGTATTTTTTGTAAGCGAAACTATTGCAGTGGGCTACAATTCATTGTTACTGTGAATGGAAAATATTCTTGTCTCACATTTTTACTTCTAGTCAACCTAAGCTGTGTAAGTCTCATCATGAAAGACTGTTATTTACTATTTTGTGACTGCTACTTTCTAAAATCTTTGGCTGTCGTGGAGAAGGTCAATACACTGGACCTGCTTTGGCTGTACTATCATTGTAGCTCTTATGCTAATACTTATCAGCTATTTTTTTCAAGATGCTTATTTGAAAATTCTTCATCTTTTAAGTGATTTTAACCACTGCAGATGAGATGCTTGCTGATAACCTTTTCGGAATTTAAAATAATAAAGCAATAAAGTTAACACTGTAGAAATGGTCTGTGAAGTACAATGTAAAAACAGGAGCACAACTAGCTTCTACTGGAGTTAGTTAAGTTGGTTTTATTTTGCCAGAAAACCTATCTTTGATTTCTTAATTACTAAAAATAAGTAGTGGCACTGCCAGCAAAAGCAGATTTCTGCAGATTGACTCATCACTAAAGACAATGTGAGCTTCCTTAAGTTTTTTGCATAGTCTTAGTGTTGCATCATTTCAAGAATGAAGTACAACAAGCACATTTGTTATTCTTTCCTAGTCACAAAGGTAGATTAAAAGGAAACCAAGTGATTTACATGCTCATGCTCAAGAGAGTTAGCATAATGCTTTTGTATTTGCTAATGAGAGTGATAATGTGTTTGTGCAATTCTTCTAAAGACAGTACAAACTTGCCCTTTCTGTGCAGTTGTTTAGGTAGCATAATAATACTGTGATTCTCTTCATGTGCTTAAAGTTCTGTCTCATGAAATGGCTTTTACCTTTCATTTGTAATTTCACTTTTATTTTTGTTCTTGAAACTCCATCAATCTACTTTTGCTGGTATTTTCTGTAGAATACTGGTACTCTAGTCCCGTGTCGTGTCTTGCGACCTCTTTCTTAAGAGTACTGTAGCACTCTGTTACCTGTAGAGGCAACACAAGTGAGGGAAGGTGTATTTATTTGGTGTTTTTCTTTGATCTGTTGAAATGCTGACTGTTGTGGGGCAGGTATGCCATTAAGTCATCAAGATATCCCTGCATTTCTTGGAACATAGCAGATGCATTTCTACATTGCTTGACTGTTGTGCTTAGGATCGTGAAGCTGCTTACATCTGTGGCAGTCCTAAGCACTGATGACATTCCTATGTGCTGATCTTCAGAGAAATAAATATTTCTCTTTCTTGATTCATAGTAGAATAATGTTCCTTTATGTGTTTAGGTTACTACTTCCTTAGGTGTTAGGGACAGACTTTATAGTAGAGTCTGTAGGGATAGGACAAGGGGTAATGATTTTAAAATAGAGGACAGTTAGGCTAGATGTAAGGAAGAAATGTTTTATTGTGAGAGTGATAAAACGCTGAAGAGGTTGCCTGGAGAGACAGTATATGTCCCATCCTTGGAAACGTTCAAGGGTAGGTTGGATGGGGCTCTGCAAGGGGGTTGGACTAGATGACTTTTAAAGGTTGCTTCCAACCCGAATGGTTCTGTGAGGACAGCACAATCAAGAACCAGGAGATCATAAGGCAGTTAAGAGAATTGATCCATCTAGGAAGGTGGGGAGGAGGAGAAAGGAGGATTCAGCAGCATGTTCTTGGGATTAAGGGGCAAGTTAAACTTTCACTGTTCAGCCTGAAGTTATGTTAGCTTAATGTGACTCAAGAACTGCAGTGTTGGTGTGGGGCTTTGTGTGCTAGGATATGTTCTCTTCAGTGATTGTACTGAGTCTTAGAATTGGTTAGGTTGGAAAAGACCTTTAAGATCACATGCAGCCATTCCCCCAGCACACACACATTATCACTCTCATACAGCTTTTGAATACCTCCAGGGATGTGGACTCAGCCACTTCCATGGGCAGTCTGTTGCAATGCTTGATAATCCTTTTGGTGAAAAATTATCTAATCTAAACCTCCCCTGGCACAATTTGAGACCATTTCCTGTCATCCTGTTGCCAGCTGGATTTAACTCTATCCCCTACCACTCTTTGGGCCCAGCCATCGAGCCAGGTTTTTACCCCAAGCAAAGAGTACACCTGTCCAAGCCATGGGCAGCCAGTTTCTCCAGGAGGATGCTGTGGGAAACGATATCAAAGGTTTTACTCAAGTTCAGGTAGGCATATCTACAGCCTTTCCCTCATCCTCTAGGTAGGTCACCTTGTCATAACAGAAGATCAGGTTAGTCAGGCAGGACCTGTCTTTCATAAACCTGTGATGACTGCCTGATCACCTGGTTGTCTGGTAAATGCCACGAAATGGCACTCAGGATGATCTTCTCCATAACCTTCCCTGTCTCTGAGGTCAGACTGACAGACCTGTAATTCCCAGGATCCTCACAGCTTTTCTTGTAAAGATAGGAATTTGCTGCCTTCCAGTCAACTGGGACTTCCCCAGTTAGTCAGGACTGCTGGTAAATGATGGAAAGTGTTTTGGTGAGCTCATCCCCCAGCTCCCTTGGGTACTGGATCCCATCTGGGCCCATAGACTTTTGTGTGTCTTAATAGAATGTACAGAGGCAAAGGAGGAGATGTTTTTGCTGATGTTATTTTTCTAGTTAGACTATAAAAAATATTTTATAGCAAGATGCAAACTCCTTCCACTCCTCCAACTCTACTTCAGTTATTAATCTTTTGTTTAAATTTTCCTAAACTTTCTGCTGGTGAGGATGAAGTAGTGTGTAGTTTTTGATACGTTAGATGATGTGGCTGCTGGATAGTTTACAATCAGTTTGTGCTTGTTGTCAGTTACCTAAGTTACTATTCTGATGAAGTTACTACTCCTAATGACAGAAATAGTCTCTTAAGCTTTACAGGATTATTATTGTTTCTGTAGACTAAACCAGGCCAAATAGCTCAAGTTAAACCTATTAGAAAGCTGGCATGGATTTAAAGACTCAGAACCATCTGGGAATGGGATCACACGTAGTGGTTCTTAATATAGACAGCTTTGTCATTACATATCTATTTGAGAACCAATTAATTTTCACTGACCTAAAGCAGTGTTGTGACACACTTGCATATGTAAAAAGGTTAAAAGTATTGATGAGCAGAAACTTAATATTTTTATATATATATTTAATTTCAAGGATAAAATATAAGGAGACCAGCATTTGTAGATAATGTTTGGATAGAAAACACAAGTTCTTCCTCTGGCTATTTTTATTTACCTCTGCTCAGCACCTCAACTCATTGGTTTTGAGGTTTCATTTGTTTCCCTTCCTTTAAATTAGCTTATAAATTACTCCACATAAAATATGTTCTACGTTTGTATAATCACTTCCTAATATTAACTGTGTTTATAAATGCATCTATAGTATAAATAATAAGGTTAAGTGATTTTATATTTGGAAAAAAATAATGCTGAGATAGTGTTTAAATGTCACATGAAAATTATTACTGCATAAGAAGGCTAAAAATTTCAAATAGGAATTTTTCAAGAGCAGCTAAGTACTAAATCTTTTTTTCCTGTAAAAGTTCTGGGATTTTTTTTTTAAATGCTACTTTGAATCCCTTTAGTAGATTTCAATACCATACTATATAATCTACCTGTTCAACTCACCAAGAAGCAATATGTGAAAATGGATATATTCCTGAATTGGAAGTAGGGGGAAATTAGTAGTTCACTTCTGTGTTTCTAAACACTGGTGATGGTGTGTTATTGATGTTTAACTCCTAGGTCATGAATAGGTAAGATGATTCTGTAAATAAAGAAGGTCATTATTTCTCTACTGCTCATAATTTTTAATGATTGCATGCAGGAGTCAGGCATAAAAAATTAACATCATTTCTCTCTGTGACAAAATTATGCTGCATTTTGATTTGCTGCTGAATTCTAACATGGTCTAGATATTAGCAAAAATTAATATTATTTTTGTTGATTATACAGTGGAAGAATCAGACATCATCGATCTTGAAAAACGATACTGGCTGCTAAAAGCTCAATCAAGAACTGGACGTTTTGATTTAGAAACATTTGCCCCCTTAGTTTCCCCTCCTATTCATCCATCTCTGAGTGAAGGTATGAACTTCAATCAGCTGTGCAAGGAATTGACATTGCTGTGGTGTTCAGTGTCTGGTATACTGATGTACTGTTCAGAAGACTCGGTCAGGAGATTTGTATGTTGCAATGCAGTCATATTAATAAACAAGCTGTTCTTGCAAGATGAAGCTACTCTGGTAATAGCTGGAGGTTGCAGTTGTCTAATTGCCATTTACTGCACAACATAAGGACGTTAAGTAACTTTCTACTTACATGCTAGTTTCTATCTGCAGTCCTAGAGTGACAATTTTTTATCACTAAATGGTCAGCTTTACTGACAAGTGGCAGCAGTAAGTAGAAAATGGGAAATTCATCTGCAGAGGATGCAAGCTGTTAAAGCACCAGAACTTATGTTCAATTCAATAGGGATATTTCCCCACATCTTTTTGCTTCTAAGCGCATTTTATCTACTTAGTGATATAAATTTACACAGCTGCTGTGAGGGAACTTGGATGGTTTCTGATCATCCTATGGGTCTTCTGTGGATAGTGAAACTTGAGTTATTGTCATTAAAAAAATAAAGTTTCTGAGGGGAAAAAAATTACATGTGCTGAATTAATAGAATTCTTAAATCCTTTGATGGCCTATAACTGAAACTCCTAACTCACTTAGGGCCAAGTTTGCAATAGCACTCAGTGATTTTCGTAAGAGTTTCTATCAGGCACTTTGGCAAAGCCAAAGCATTTGGCATCTGATAAACCTGTACTGTTCTGATGCTTTGGCTTTTGTGAAAATGCTTATCCTGATGATTCTGGCTTAGACATACACTATGTGAAATTAGTCGTCACAAGGAAGGCATGAGAAGAAGGATTCTTGATTCCTTCCCCACCCCACACTGGCTTTGTCTAGCCATACATGAGTGATCTAATTCACCTTTTAAATGGTTGTAGTAATGCTTAATTACCTTTATTACACTTAGTAAGAAATAGTTAATAATTTTTTGTACTTCTCCTTGTGAATGTTAACCATTAAACCCTTCATGTAAATGCTAAGTATAGTTGTCAGCTGTTTCAGCCAGGTGCTGTAACAGGAGATGCTTTTGTGCTTTGCAGGTTTGTTTAATGCTTTTGATGAAAACCGAGACAATCACATAGATTTTAAAGAAATTTCCTGTGGGCTCTCAGCATGTTGCAGGGGACCCTTGGCAGAAAGACAGAAGTGTAAGTATACACAGTATTAACTATTAAGTTCAGAGAAGTTTTTCACTGTCAGAAATGAAGTTATTTTTTTCACTAAGTGTGTGTCTGTGAAAGGTGACAGACATCTGAAGCTTAGAAGTAAAAGGAATTTTAAATATCAAGACTTCCTTAAAGGCTTCCTTTTATTAAGGATTTTTAAACCTAATTCTGTCTATTTTATAACTTATCCATAGCTTCATCTAAATTATCAACCCTTTTTTAAGGAAAGATATTTTTCCAAAATTATTTTGCAGTGTTCTATAACTCAATATAAAAAGTGCAAACACATTATATAGAATGTAAAACAAATGCCCTATTTGATTGTCTTGTGGTAAATAGCATGTTCTGGCTTGTTTACTGTACATTTTTTCAGCTGGCTCCCTGCAAGGTTCTTGTATTTTCAAATACCTTTGTTCCTTTCTTTTCCAAAGCCATGTTGCTTCGACTTAAAAGCCATCATTCACTGGAAATTTCTGGATGCACATATGTTCCCTGCTAAGTCACATCAGAAAACACAGTGCAGAATTGCAGGAATCTAGATTTCAGTTTATTAAACACAGCTGCTCCATTTCCTCACTACCACACATGCATCTTGCCGTATCAAAACTGTCAGCACTAAATCATGTTCTTGTGACTCTGCAGACTTATATTCTGCAAGAAAAAAAATAAATTGTTGAGTAGTTCTAACAGAGAAAAGTCATTTCCCTTTTTTCTCAGTTTGCTTCAAGGTTTTTGACATCGACCGTGATGGTGTGTTGTCTCGCACTGAACTTAAAGAAATGGTGGTTGCACTTTTAGAGGTCTGGAAGGATAACCGTACTGATAAAATAAATGTAAGTTATATCTGGAGTTTTATTCATTTGCTTCTGCTTCTTAAAGTCATCCTTCAAAAGTAGGAATGTGAATGTTTGAATGTGGTTTCAGTGAAATACAGGCTCCTATTAACTGCCTTAGCTGAAGAGTGTTGATAATATAACTTACCTTGCATAGCTTTGACCTGCCATTAACTAAAGCAGAATGATTTTGCTATAATATATGCTGTTTAAGATAGAACTAGAGATAGAAAAGCACAACTATCTGGAGACACTCAGCTGCAGGTTACACAGAGGCATCATCAGCATTTCTTGCAGTTATATTTTTATGCTGAACACGTGCAGCTCCAGTGAGAGCTGTGAGAATTTAACTCTGTTTTCTAATCTTTTTGTTTGTTAAGGAATTGGATGTGGATTTGTCTGAAATTGTAGAAGATATTTTGAATATGCATGATACCACAAAGGTAGGAATTTGCTGTTCTTTCTGTTTTATTTTTGGACTCTAGTATCTTCAATTTATAAGAAAGTAAAATCTTGTGCTTTCTTTAGAGCAGGCATGTGTCAAATGAGTCTCTTTCAAGAAATGTCAGTTTTCCATGAAAATTTTCCACATTGTTCTGTGGGAAAAATATTACATTTTTATAAGCCATTATTATATATGAAACTAAACAAAAAATACATAACCAGATGAGGTTAATTTGAAGTGTATGCTGTTCACTGTGCTATGCATAATTAACACCAGTTTTAAATCTGATGCTTGACTTACGTTCTGGAGAAGCTGTTCTTTGATATCATGTTAAAAATGATCTTACCAGAAAAGGAGTAGTGCATTATAATATGTTTTATACTGTATAAAGACACATTATCCTCCAGTACTGGAACAGAACTGTATTAATTCAATAGTAACTATACTATAATACTATAAATAAATAAATATAGTTTTAAATACTATAAAGCTATAATAGTAACATCATTATCAAACTGTGCTACTGTAACTTTGTAAGGGATTAAGAATTAATAGGACTCATATTGTAAGGACCTGTTATCGAAAATAGTTTTTCCTGACCCACAGAGGAAGATGGGAGGTTTCTGAATGGACACAATAGTCTGTATTTGCAGAACTTACTTGGACAACCAAATCTTAGATTGTCTTAGTCTGGTTTTGTTTCCTACAAAGTGATTGTCCAGATTAGGACACTGCTGCTGGTTTCATGTTTTGAGGATGTGTGACTCCTGCAGCTGATGATGAATGATGAATGATCTCAGTGATGGAGAGCAGGAGGAAAGGTTACATGCTGTGCATACTTGGTCCTCCACTCTCAAAGCTTTTTGGTTCTCTGAGTTGCATATGTTCTGCTCAAACTGAGTTTTTCTGCTTTCATCAGATCAGGTTTTATTATCACAGTAGATGCTAATGTTCATCAAATTACTGACTGCCTTGCCTTGTATGACACCTGTAATGCACATTTTAATAGAAATAGATTAGTGATCTCGTGGTTTTCCCTTCCTATTCTCTTTAACTAAGCTTGGACACCTCACTCTGGAGGACTACCAGATATGGAGTGTGAAGAGTGCACTTGCCAATGAATTTTTAAATCTACTTTTTCAGGTATGTTTAGAGGAAATTTAAACTTGAAAATTACGATCGTTAACTCATGAGCTTTTTGTGTGGCCACAAAGTGCAGCATCAGTATTTGTGCCAACACACTTAAAGCTGCATCTATTCCAATAAGTGACATGGGTTTGCAATTGCCCATTACCTTGACAGAAGTATTCTCTGTTTGGTTCATATTCTTTTTGTTGTTTGGAGATGCCTGAAGCATATTTGGTTAAAGTGAAGGTAGTGTACTGCTTATAAAACAAAAAGAAATTTCAAGTGTATCAGACTTCACACTTTCTGTTAGAAAACGTCTGTACTTTTAAACAGCTGTTCTTGCAAATCTTTGCCAAAGAAGTGAACACAAGAAATTAGAAGAGGTACTGCTAACTCTTTACAACTCTTTCCCTTTACATTTTCTGTTGTGGTTATCTAAAGAACCTTTCATTGCGTTTTTGATGAAGCAGTCCTTGAAAGCAGTGCTATCATATCACTATTGCGTTGCAGAAGCTGAGGATTAGGTGTGTACTGATTTTGTTTATAATTGAGCTTGAATTTGATCTTTATAAATCCTTAAAGCAATCATACCTTAGCACTGGCTCGCGTTCTGCAGAAAATAACCCCTAAGAGTGTTTTCATTCACTGCAGTTTAGTCCTTACTCGTTTTCTGTAGAGGTAGATACTTCAGAGTTTAGATAATAATCCTCAAGGAGCTTCAAGATTTGCCCTAATTTAGTATTCATTTTCAGGCCTGGATGACATTCTCAGTTTTTTAAGAGAGGGCAGGATCAAACCAGTGGGCTCAATTCTCATATTACCAATGAAGCTTAATCAGTTACAGGGTCAGATTGTAGCTGAAAAATACTTCATCAGAGAGAAGCTGTGTGATATTTTTTTGTTGTTGTTGTTGATTGGCTACCTGAACAGCATACTACTGCATCTCTTGTTTATGACCCTACTTTATAAATTGTGTTTTGAACTGTACTTTTCCAAGAACTTCAGGGTGAATATACTGAGTAAGAGTATTCTGAGACCATCAGCTACAGCACAACTGAAGAGAATAGAATCAGAAAGTTCTGGAAACGCTTTTTATCTCTAATTGCATCAGGTTTTGTTTATGTTGCCACCTTCTCAAGAAGAACTGTCTTTATTTTTGGTCTATCTAGCATCAAATAACCTATCATAACTTAATATTGATGAACTAACAAATATCTATGCAATATTGCATTAGAATGAGCGAATACACATTGAATAGATTTGTCTTGGTGATGATTACATATCACCATTGTTACATTGCTTACTGGAGGTCTTGTTTACAATATTTTTTTCTCCTGGCAGAGTTGCCATATTTTCATTCTAGATTTTTAGTTGCATTTCCTTTGGTAACTTCAACATGTGAGGCATCCCCATCTCGAGCTGCAGGCTCAACAGCATGCTCACACAGGACCAAGTCTGGTGTTGATTTGTCTGGGCGTTTATTTGAACTGTTATGAGCTTGTGTGTCTCATCTGCAGACAGAACAGTGAAGTAGTCTGAATGGAGTGCCTTGGAAAGCTTGTCAACAAATTGGCTTGTTTGCAGTGGAGTTGGTTTGTATGTAGAATGTGGCACTAGCACAGTGTTACAAGAGTTTCAAAAGAAATGTAATAGCTGTCTGTGTTGTGTGTGCTGGTAAATCTGTTGCCTCCCAGCAGCTAATGGCCTTTGTTCTATTCACACTCGCAAATGGTCTCCCAGTTGTAATATAAATTTAAATAAGATATCTCACCAATCATTAGAAATTTCCAACTGAGATGCAAATTGATGACCTCAAAAGAGACATAAAGAAAAGACTATAAATCATGTTATGAGTAGCAACCAATTTGAAAACCATCTTGGAGAGGAGACAGCCGTCCCTCCTCCCTGCAGTAGGAAACAAAGGCTCCTGCAGAGTGCGTTCCCCTCAGCTCAGCCCGTGCCCTGAGGCTGAGCTGGTAGAGAAAACAGACACTAACGGGTCACCACAGCCAAGGCCAGAATGGTTTTACTAGGAAGACAGGAGTAAAAAAAAAAAATACTGTCCATCTGGGACTGCTGTGTTACACTGGGAATGAAGCCTCATCTGAATCAGGCAGCCATTGAGGGGATTATACCTTTTTCTTCCACGTTTGTTTCAAAAAAAAACCTCCCAAAAAAAGACATCAGACATTCAGAGAATGTTCTACAGTTCTGGGAACATTTTCAGTGATGACTACATAGTTGAGTTGCTTTAAACTTCTCCTTTGGTCTCTTCAGGTGTTTATTTTCCTTGTAGTCCCTTACATACCACTTCTCCATATTTTTCCCATTTCCATTTTGGTTTGTTTTTTAACCCTTAGCTTATCCTCTTCCAAGAGTTTACATTGTCTCAATTCCTCATTCCTTCTCTCCAGTATATATAGGTATCTTAACTTTTTGTATATCTGATCCATGTCAGTTACTCTGATCTTTCCTGTGTTCTTCTGTAGCGTGTGCTTCATGTTGGAAAATGGGAAATTCATTTTTTGCTCATTTGAATTTTTCTTGGGACATTTGACATTCCTGATATCTTTTTCTTAAAAGTGGGAACAGGTTGTGAATCTCATAGCTCAGAACACTTCTTTTTTTAGTGATTTTTTTTTTTTGCTCAATTTTACATAATATTACTACATAAATTGAAAGAATATTCTGAAAAGTCCCATCACAGTTCTTCTTTCCTTTCATTTACCTGATGGATGGTTGTTTCATAGTGGTTTAGTTCTTAATAATTACTTTCTTTTTCCAGGTATGTCATATAGTTTTGGGCCTACGACCTGCCACTCCGGAAGAGGAAGGTCAGATTATTAGGTGTGTGCTTTGCTCCAGATTATAATATATTTCAGAATCACCTTTTAATATTTTTCATAAGAAGGGCTATACTTTCCCTATTTCATCTAATATTCCATGTTTTTCATTCTTCATGTGCAGAGGCTGGTTAGAAAGAGAAAGCAGGTATGGCCTTCAGCCAGGGCACAACTGGTTTCTTATTGCAATGCCATGGTGGCACCAGTGGAAAGAGTATGTGAAATATGTAAGTATAATAGTGTATACTGAACAAGTGATTTTGTTGCATTTGTGAATGTGTTGATGAAAAGAGTGTGGAGCAAATGACAGCTTAACCAATAATGCTTGAAATGAAGCATCTCCTGTCTCTCAATGGAAAATAGTTGTTTTGCTGAATCATTGTGGTGAGATTTTTCACTATAATTTCATTGAACTCTTTCTGTACCTGATTTCATCATTCTGGCATGTCAAAATATTTTTTGAATAAAACCACACTCAGATTAGTACTACTTTGAAGTATTTCCACTCTTTTGCTGGTAAAGCACTACCTCCTTTTGCTTTTGAGTTTGCTTGTGCATTTTCTGGATAAAGGAAAGAATTTATCTAATTTGATTTATAGGCAATGATGAAAAGTAGTCCAGTACCTCATGGTGATCGCAGGACTTACATATATATATATATAAAAATATATATATATATACTAAATCCTTATAGTTAGAAGATGGTCTTTAAGATCCTTCAACTACAATACTCAGGTTAAAGCATCACTTTACATGAATTTTACAAAAGGAAGCAGATTTAATAAAATGAATGATAATAAAATGTAATTCAGGTGGAAATAAATATTTTTGCAGGTTACACAGGTGAAATAAACTATTTCTCAAGAGAGTTTTACATAGAGATAAGTAATCATATAACTGTTTCAGTTGTTTTATAAATACAAGTAACTAAACATTCAGAAAAGTGCTATGTGTGCCATATAATTGAATGTGTGCACTGTAACTGCAGTTATTCTTTGTGCACAATGAATTGGACAAATGATGGCTGAAATGCCTGAAATACTGGGTAATTTGATTCTTGTCATAGCATAAGTACTCAGATGTGCACACGGTTTCATACCTGATCCTTTGCATAATAGCACATTGCCATTAGTCACTCTGCCTCTGGAGCAAAGGGAATGCACAGAATAGTGAAATTATAAATTATTTCAACATACATTTATTCTCACTTTTATACTTTTAGCTTCACTGCACAGTTTTGTTATTTGACAAGACATTATGTTTATTGTTGTAATAAATAAGTGACAACAGGAAACATCCCTCTTTCCAGTATTGTTACAGTGATGTTCATGGCATGGATTTTCTTTTTTCCTCACTAGGGCTCAACTAATACCCTTTTTCTTTTATTTTTTCATTTATTGCAATTTCATTTTGTGACTTGTGCTCTGAATTGAGTAGGATTCTTCTTACATCTTGTCTGTGTACCAGGCAGGCAAGTTATGTTTTTTGAGGGATGCAGATTTTTTTTCTCCACCTTTTTCTTGTGTGCCAGAGGCCAGATTGCCTTTGCAGTGCAAAGTTTCCTTTCTCCAAAGGAAACAAAGGAATTTGGTTTCAAAACAAAGCTAAAGAGGAGTCAAATGTTGCAGGTTTGAGGAAAGAATGTTTTTTTGTTCTTGTACTTGCTGTTCTGATTTAACCGTATGAAATTCAACAAGGACAAATCTTCAAATACTTCCAGTTCTACTCTGTAATTATAGCTGCCTAAAATGGTTGTCTTGTAATACAGCTAGAGAAAATAATTCTGGTATTTCACCATTTTTATATTGTGTAGCAGAGTTTATTCAGTTGGTTTAACGGTTTTGCTTGTTGTGATATGCAAAAGTGTTCATGCAGCTCTGAATTTTGGTGATTTGGTTTTGCTGATGCTAAACATCTCTGAAATTAGCTTATAATTAACTTCTCTACTTGCATACTGATTCTAGGATGCAGACCCTGTTGTGATAGAGCCTTCATCTGTGTTGAGTGGAGGTAAGAATTCACTCCTAGCTGCTGCAGCCAATACTTCAGAACAGGGAGAAGAGAAAATGGGAGGTCTTAATTACTTCAGTGCAACAGAAGAAAAATTTTCAGATAATATTTCTACTGCATCAGAAGCCTCAGAGACTACTAGCAGCAGTAAGCATAACATCTTACTTCCTTGGAGGTTTAATGTAGAACAGGTTTTGAGAAAGCTTAGGTAGTGCATGGATTCCTCCAGGCGAGAAGAGAACACAGTTTAGATTGCAGAAGTGGCGATGTGTGGATGTCGGTGAATTACTGGGATTTTGTAGTCTATGGTGGATAAATGAGAAACAGTCTTGTTTAAATAGCAATTCATCCCTTGTGCTATGATTAGTTTCCAGAATTGTTTTCAAGATAGTTTTTGTCCTGTCATTTTTTTAATGAGTGGGTTTGTTTTTTTTTCCCCTGGCTTCACATTGAGTTTTAGCTCATACCTGGTTGATATTTTGCTGTCTTGCAATGAGGTGACCTCAGATATTACCAAGAGGAAAGAAGCAGAAAATTAGTGAAGAATATTTAAGTGAGTTTGTGCAAATTCTAGGAACCATCTTTGTGAAAGGAGAGGTTTTAGTGCTGATTTTCAGTTCTTTTGAGAATTTGAGGTGATGATTTTTTTTCATTTTAAGACAGTTGAATGTTGCATCTGGTGTTTTAAAAGCTGTATTTTTGAAGTTGGAACTTCAACTTGAAGTAGATAAATAACTGTGATTATTTCTAGGGCAGGGGTTGGGGAATAGAGGAAGGACAGGAGAGGAAACAAGTCTTAGATTAAAGGACCTTTCTTTTTTCTTTTTTCTGACCTGAAATACAGATTATGTTCTGCATTACAAAATGAGGTTCTATAAAGAATAAAAATAATTTGCTTTTTCAAGAGGAAGAAATAAAAAGATGGCATTATTGCATATATATTCAATTTAGTGTATAAAATTGTCAAGAGTTTGCTACTAAAACATCCAGACAGCAAGCAAATGCCAAACACATTTGCTCAGGCAAACTTAGGCTGTTTTCAAACCAGTGTTTGTGTAAGTATCTGCTTTGGATCTCATGTATCTGCTACTTCACTTTTTCTGAGAGTAATAATTTATTTGTCATTCTTTAGTTTGGAAGAGTTGTGTGTTTTACTGAAGTATGAAAAATAGCAAAGTTCTTTAAAAAAAATTTAAAATACAAAAAAAAGGGGTACAAGAGTTTGAATTAAGGAGTTCTGGGTTTGGAGTCATGAATTGAAGTAGAGATTTTATTTTTGTTTTTTCTTGTGTTCTGTTACAGATACTCTTTACCCTGGCACACCAGGGACTGATGTATGTTTTGCTAGGCAGCATAATACTTCAGACAATAATAACCAGTGTTTCCTTGGAAGCAATGGGAATACTTTGCTACAGCTTAATCCCCAGAAACCAGGAGCTATTGATAACCAACCCCTAGTAACACAAGAACCAGTGAAGGTAAATCCGTCTGAGTCATGTGGACATAGCAAAAGTAGCTTTTAGTGTATTTCTATGACAGCTTTTTATGTGTTGGGGTTTTTTTTTAGCTGGTGACTTAATTCTAAATTATCACTACTTTGTCACATAATAAAACTTGGATTTCTTAGTCTTATTTTGAGAAAAAAAATGTGTTCTTCTGAAGCTACCATTGAGCGTTTTGGAATGAGAGAAACATTCAAAATGTTATTAAACAAAACTTAAATGAAAAAGGCATTTGTGAAAACACAGCTTTCAGTATTAAATGTAAAATATTTTAAGAATTAAACCCTGAAGTGTTTTCATTCTAAATATAAGAGAGTATTGCCGTTGCAAAAAAACCCAGGAAATTGTTTATTAAATAGTAAACTAAAACTGACAACTTTTCCAGTGTTCATGCAAACAAAATGTAAACCACAGACCAGCACCGTCAATGATGAGCATAGCTTGGATTTCTCTGTGCAGTATCTGCAATTGTTGAAGTAGGTCACATGAGAGAAATGTATTATGGCTTTTATCCTGGATATCCTTTTAGAGAAATAGTAATTAGTGAGATGCAAGTGTTAATTATTGTTACATTTAAATACCATCTTTCAATGTGAAAAGAGATACTAAAGTGTCTCAATGTGTTCATGAACTAAGATTGTTGTAGTTGCATACTGTTTTCTTCACTTGAGATTTGACTAAATCTTTTTTTGTTTAAAGGCTGCATCGTTAACAATGGAGGGTGGAAGATTAAAGCGATCTCCACAAATACTTGAAGGAAAGGACTATGTAATGGTACCAGAACCAGTTTGGAGAGCACTTTACCATTGGTATGGAGCAAATCTGTCCTTGCCCAGGCCGGTAAGTTGTGATCATAGACACTGTGTATCTGCCATAACCACTGAGATAATGTAAACAATCCAGTGTGTCTGAGCTTCTGCCAGTTACACGAGGTAATCCTTTATGGTCATCTCTCACTTCATTGAAAATAGATAGTCTAAATGAAAAGTCTTGAAGATCAAGCTGAGTAAAGCAGCCTCAGAAATGGACATGGTTAGAAAGTTGTGGATATTTACTTGGAGAATATTGCAACAGGGATAATGTGCTGCTCAAATGCTCATTATTACTAAAGCAGACAAAGTAAACCTTAGATCTTTAATTAAGGATATTAATTAAAAATTAATTTGGGGTACGATGCAGAACAATGTAGAGTAAGTTTCAGGTGTGAAAGTGATATATGTTAACTGAAATTGATCTAGTGGACTAATAATTAGTCTGTGTATGCCAGAGATTTGTTTCTTTGTTTGTTGTTAAAACAGTAACAGTATTTTCCAAAGAAAAGCAGTCATTATATAACAATAGCCGTTGTTGAATCGTATAATTTACTTACAGCTTACTGAGCTGTCTCTCTCTTTATCTGTGTGTCGTACTGCAAAATGATTAACAGCTCATCATCATTTGGAGCTAAACCTGGCATGCCTTGAATTATTAATATCAAATTTACAAAAAAGTACACTGTTGTTAGAGGCAAGAAAAAATGAAGTAATTTGGTCTGTTCACTTATTGCCTTTGGAAACTTTCTTTTGTTGCATATGTTTGTTCCTTACAAGGGTTGGTTTATTCTGTGTCAGTCTCTTTTTTGATGGTAACAATAGAAATTGAGTGGTTGGTATCACAAATATTTAGTGTCACAAATCAGAGAGAAATAGCTGTATGATTTTTGATGATTTGATCTGTTAGCCATAGTACTGGCAATGATGTTACAGTGAAAAATCACTGGCTTCTGTTATCCTCCTCCCACACATTCTCCATGGAAACAAACACCTTTCATGATCCTGAAAAGGCCACATCTCCTTATACTCAAGCTAACATGCTTGAGATTTTTGTGATCAGGTCGTTAGAAAAGAGATTTCTCTTCAGAATAAGAGAACTTTAGTTTGGGTATCCTGACTGCAAAAAAATACAAATAATATATGTTTAAACTGTAGCTTTTAAATCCATAATTAAGGAATATTTCGACACTTAATTTTATCCAAAGTCATGAGTTCTCGAAGACTATTTGATGACTTGTAGCTGTGCATGTGTGCACTCACATTCCCAGCCTCCTGCCCTGCAGCAGGGACTACTATATTGTTTCTTTCCAGAAAATGTCCTCATTATTGGTTTTGTTTGACGTTTAATACTGTGGCACTGGAGTGCATTATATTACCTCTCACAACTTAACCTGAGTATTTTCTTCTGCTTTACGTGGTCATGAAAGAAGTTAATATTCCTGCCATGTAAGTATGCCTATGTTTGGGCAAATCTAGAGAGCAAAATCTTCGTGGAAATGGTGACTGAAAAGCTGCAAGTCATGTTGTGGGGTAATGTCAGCTTCTTCTGTCAACATATCAAAATGCAACATAAGTAGTTTTCAGTCTGTTCTTAAAATATGAGGTATTTAATTCAATCCTGTTGTTCAGAAATCTCAGAAAATATGTCTTATTCAGACTGTGTGAGGTTTTTTTAGTAGTTGTAAAACCTTTATATTGAAGTGTACCCAGAGTAGAATTAATGAAGTTCATTGTAAATTCACATATATTTCAGGAATTATAAAAATGTTCTTTGCATGGTGTGGTACAAAAAGCTATGCTCCACGAACTAAGGCATTTGCTTTCTGCAACTAATAAGCTTCAAAATGTGCTTAGTTACTTCTGTGGATATTTGACTAAGACCCCATAAGAAGTTCAGAGGATTTCTCGTCTCCTAGTGAAACATAGTTTATTTTATTAACCGTTTGCTCTAATGATTACTTTCTGTTCCTGTTGGGATTTCCAACACGTTTGGATCAACAGTCTCTAAAATGTGTGTTAAATATCTTTACTAGGTGATCAAAAGCAGCAAAACAAATGTGCCTGAACTTGAGTTATTTCCTCGCTACCTGCTCTTCCTGAGACAGCAGCCTGCCACTCGAACACAGCAGTCGAACATCTGGGTGAATATGGGTATGATGAGCCTGAGAATGTTTCCTCAGCATTTACCTAGAGGTAACTTAAGAATGCAGCAAGAATTCAAGTGTGCAGTTTCTAAGAAAGCGAGATCCACAGCTTTAGAAGCTTGCTGCCACTGTGCTTGTGCACCAGCTAATCAACTGTAAGGCACAAACAGCATTTGGTAAAGATTTAAAGGCTTCCCCTCCTATCTTCTCTTGAAAGGAAGAGGCATGAGGGAGCGTTTTCAGTGATCACTAAAGTCATATAGTTACTGTAAGTAGATTGATGAGTTGAAAGTGAGAAATGAGCACTGCATAAACTAAACAGCTAAGAAAGGCAGATCTGATTATTCCTGTTGGTGTGGAATAGATGCATCGGGGTGGGAGTGTCTGATAATGTCTGATAGTGAAATGGTCTAATAAATGAAATCGTTATTCATCCAGCTGCTTCTCAATTACTTGGGCAGCTAGGCTTTAATACCCCAAATTATTTAACACTCTTTAGAAAATAATTGAATTAATGAAATATGAAGACTATTATTTGATGCAATTCAGAAAGACAAGTCAATAGGAAGTGTAAACACCCAACTAAAGTATAGCAGTCCATAATTGTGGGGTAATGCTCACCAAGTAATGGGCTCTAAGAACAATCTTCAGATTTCAGCTACACGATTTGACTGAAAACTGTTGCAGGATTTGTTTTTAGTTATAAGTTTGTATGCACAGTTGCATACTTGCCCTCACAATAGGTTCGAAGAAATAACTGATGTTCACACGTGTGCTTGGACACACATAGATAAGCATATATTTGTATATATGCAGTAACATATGTCCAGAAATAGCCTCACCTGCCTACTGAGAATGCAATCCTTTACTCTGTTAGTGTAAGCCCATGTTTAAAAATTTCATGCAGATGCTCAATTTTTCACTGCTTTGGTAGAATCTCAAATTTAACGAGTAGATGGGGCTGCCTGCTTGATCGAGTTCCGCTGCAGAAACTGCCTGCTACCCAAATTCATTTTTTCTTACTTGACCTAATAAAATAGAAACTGCTTCATTTGGATATCCTAAAATGCCCAAATTCAAATAAAGAAAATCTTCTGATATGCCAAATTTGGTCTTGATTTGGAATTATTTTGCTGTGCACTAATTTATTTGTCCAATCAATTATTAATCTTTTTGAGTTTCCAAATATGCTCAAATATGCTTTCTTGCTGTAATCTTACAACTAATCCTCTGATCCCTAATCTCAGAAAATGCTTTTTTGTTTTCTTTTTAAAAAATGAGTACTTTGCTTGGTATACTGAAGCAAAAATTATGCTTTGCTGACTTCCAAGATGATTAGAATATAGTTTTAGTCTCTTGTCAATATGCAAATGTAATATTGCATCTTTTAATATTATACTATTTATTGGGTTTTAATCTTATGACAGTGAAAGTAGAACAATGTCATGTCTCTGGTTACTCAAGTAATGCAATTGCCTGATAGGGTTTGGCTGTATAATAAAAGCTTTACATGAATATGCTCCAGACGTGTCTCTGGGAGGAATGGGGAACTTCCTAAGTTTAAACTAAAGAAGCTCAAAAAACAAAGCGTATGAAGTTGTTCTCATCACCTGTGCCAATGTTTTATTTAAAGATGAGCCCATATTATAGAGAAGAGCAGCAATCTTGACTGATGGAATTAATTTGTCCTGCAAGCATGAGATGGGTGAGAAATCCTGGTGAAAATGCTAGGCATCTTCACAGAATAGGTTTTGAGGCATTTAGTTATGGAGAACAGTTCTATTGTAGAACTGTCAGGCTGATTTCATCTTTACAGATCAGCATTCATCTCCACAGAAGAGCTGACACAAAGTCATGCTACTTCTGAGAACAGTCAGACTGATGGTTTTTTTCTGTCTTATTCTTTACTTACGATGTTTTCTCAAAAACAAAGTGCTCATGAAATGTTGAAGTCCTTTATTTTGATGGTTACCATTGTCTCTGCTACTCTCAAAAAGGAAAAAAATAAAGAATAGTCCAGTCTTCTAAAACTTCATTGAAATTATTTTTTTCCTATGAGAATCTTAAAGGATTTTGGTAAGAAGGAAGGTAAATTAATCTACTTGTGATAGCAAATTTATTGTCCCAAAGGGTTAGTAACAACTAGCTTTCAATCTAACTCATTGTTTTATCCATAAACAAAAGCAGTAGAAGTGTAGACTTCTTTTTCACAGAAAGTATTTATATTGTATGTAGTGTATAAGTTATTCACCTGATTTCAGTTGCTCTCTGGTTGTATACATTATCTTTTGCCTTTTTCTTATAATTATGAATCCAGGGAATGTACCTTCACCGAATGCTCCTTTAAAAAGAGTGCTGGCTTACACTGGCTGCTTTAGTCGAATGCAAACAATTAAAGAGATACATGAGTATCTCTCCCAGAGGCTACGTATAAAAGAAGAAGATATGCGCCTCTGGTTGTACAACAGTGAGGTAATGTCAGTCTCTTTTTTTATTAATCTGCTCTTGGATATTTTATATCTTATTATTTTTCTCAAAACTGTTGCTACACATGCACAGGAGAGATAAAAGTGGACCTAAGTTACCTTTACAGCTAACTGTCCAGGTTGGAAAACCCTTCCACTTGTTCTAGAGTTTTTTTATGCACTCCAAGCAGTGAAATTTAGATTATGGTGATGCAAAAAACCTGATAAACATTTAATTACCTAGTGATGTTTTTAAAAATTGATAATTAGTTGACCTGCTAAAAGGTTTAATACAAAGTGTCATAGAAAATGGAAATAAAATTAGATTATTTCATTGACATTACATGGTCTTGTAGGCTTCACAAATTTCTCCAAATCATTAAGTGCATGTCATTCTCTACTTCTAAAGAAATAACTACATCAAATTTCAATGTTGAACTAGATGCTTCTGGACATCAGTGAACCACTGTGTTTAATTAACACATGTAGGAAACTGGTGTTCTCCTTTTGTGAAGAAATTGTTAATATTGTTTCCATTTCATTACTTTGAGATTAAAATATCATCAAAGAATTTTAAACCTAGAAGTAATAACTACATGAAATATTTTTTTTCTCCTGCAGAACTATCTTACTTTGCTGGATGATGAAGATCACAGCCTGGAGTATCTTAAAATCCAAGATGAGCAGCATTTAGTAATAGAAGGTATAAAAAGGCCCTTTAATTGGTTTACATGCTACAAATGAAAAGTTTTATGTGTATACATGTGGTTAATAAATTTTGTGTAGTACTCATTCTGTAATTGCCCAAACTATACAGATACATAGATCTAGTGCCCAGATATTTGTAAATATATCTCTTCAGCAGTATAAGCTCTGTGGAATAAGTAACAAATATTCTTAAATATCCTTACACTGTGTGTCTTTCTAGTTCGAAACAAAGACATGAGCTGGCCAGAAGAGATGTCTTTTATAGCAAACAGCAGTAAAATAGACAGACATAAAGGTAAGTGTTTCAGCATAGTAAGTGAATTATTATGGAAAGAATAATCTGGGACGCTATATTATGTTAAAATCTTTATTTTTAATCTAAGTTCTTTTACTCTTGGAAGAGATTTTCTATGCTTGTGCTGCTTTGCTTGTTCTTTCTATTAATTTATATACTGGGAATATGGGAGTGTTGAATGCATAGCTAGATAAATTTATAGTTGTTCAGATGCAGCAGTAGCAAGTGGTTCATAGCTAATTCTGGATTTTGTATTTATTATCTTGGATTTTTTTTTAAGGTAAGAAATAGTTCAGATTTTAACAAATTAATCCAGATGAACCATAATTATTTATCTGAATAGAGTTTGTGTGGATTGTACAAATGTCCATGGTGGATCAGATCCAAGATAATACCTCAATTTCTGTTAAAAGGAGTTGAGAAAGCAAATATTTTGGACAGGCTGATCCTCTATTGCATCTATGCTAGCTGTAGTCTTGCAGTTGGGAGCAGCTTAAATTGAATTAGTTCCTGTGAAAAGATCATATTCCTAACTTTATTAATACACCATTCTGATTTTTTTGTACCTGCACAATTGATGTAATTGTTTTTTCTTTTCCTCAGTTCCTACTGAAAAAGGTGCTACTGGATTAAGCAATCTGGGTAACACATGTTTCATGAACTCTAGTATCCAGTGTGTCAGTAATACCCAACCTCTAACACAGTATTTCATCTCAGGAAGACATCTTTATGAACTTAATAGGTAATTTTATATTTGAGACCATTGACATTTCAGATGGTGTAACATTTCTTTAAAATGAGTTTCAGCTTTCAGAAGTAGGCAGTATGAATAAATCCTTGCCAGTTCTATGTATCAGGCATAAGCTATACAGCAGATACTAGATTAGATACATGAAAACTTAACCTCTTTTGATTCTGGGAGAGTTAAAACAGTTCAGCAAGAAGCCTTTGCACTTCCTTGTTTATCCCCATGCTTGAACTTAGTTTAAATTTTAATATGGTAGTAATTACTTTATGATTTTTAGGACAAATCCAATAGGCATGAAAGGACACATGGCCAAGTGCTATGGGGATTTGGTTCAGGAGCTGTGGAGTGGAACGCAGAAGAGTATAGCACCGTTAAAGCTGCGGGTAAGTCTATGATGTATGTTACTTACAGGTAGAAAATACTGATTTGTTTGACTAGCAGAAATCTTTTAATGAACGTTTTCCTAGTGTTATCTGAATTAGAATGGCTCTGGGGCTCAAATCGGTGAAAGGGAAGGAAACTTGGACATTTATTCCACACGTTAGAAGTTGTCTGTGAAGCCAGTGACCATATCCTGGGCAGTCAGTCATCACACATGTTACTTCAAACTGGTCACTGTCTGTAAGGGGTGTAGGGGAGGGAATCAGGAAAGGGCTGTGTAGGGGCAAGATACACATCTGGAGGACATCGAGGTTCTCCGTCCTAGTACTCAGGACTTGGGCATCTTTCTGTGAAATATAAGCATGGTTCAAAGGAGTTAACCTGATATGAATCAGAGGTTGTGGTAAAAGATGTGGTTTTTATAGCCCTTAATAGGAACAAAAGATGGTGCATTTGCCTGTAAATGGTTATTTGTTCTGAAAGCATAGGAAGTTACTTTTAACTCTTGGCAATTCATTTTGTGCTCATTGACAGCATGCCTCTTGTCAACAGTATTTTGATTAATCGTCACAACTTTTGTTACATGATGTTAAATAACTTCTGTCCTTTTTTCTAGTGGACAATAGCAAAGTACGCACCAAGATTTAATGGTTTTCAACAGCAAGACTCACAGGAACTTCTGGCTTTTCTTTTGGATGGTCTTCATGAGGATTTAAACAGAGTCCATGATAAGCCATACGTTGAACTGAAAGATAGTGACGGTCGGCCAGACTGGGAAGTAGCAGCAGAGGTATGGGTTAAATTTTTTTGTTTGTTTATTTGCTGAGTTGGTTTTTTTTCTTAATAGTACTAAGTTGTTAAGTTGTTGATTAGACTGTCTGTGGCAACACTCTCAGCACCGTACTGTCTTTTGGAACTTGTTAGATCTGTAATTTCAGGAATCGGTTTTGCTTGGAGCTGAAAATTAGTTTTAGGTATTGTCATAAAGGTGAAAAGATGATGCTTCACAATCATTTAGAACAACTCCTCAGAATTATGGAGTATCAACATATTTCAAGATAGCTGATGATCCTTTCGGAAGTACTTTAAATGATGTTGTAGCTTGATTATTGTGTTAATTGAAATGTTTTCTTCACTGATGTTGAAGCTAAATACTTCCTATTTATTAGAAATTGGGAAACAACTTGAATGGAAATAATTAGACTTCCATAGGTCAATAAAAATTTGGAGATTTTCCAGTATACTCTGCTTCCTCTAGTTCACATAAGTAGTCTTCAGTTTCTAACTTCTGTATTGTTTTTTTGCACTTCATTTTAGGCCTGGGAAAACCATCTGAGAAGAAACAGATCAATTGTTGTGGATTTATTTCATGGGCAGCTGAAGTCACAAGTAAAATGTAAAACTTGTGGACATATAAGTGTTAGATTTGACCCTTTTAATTTTTTGTCCTTGCCTTTGCCAATGGATAGCTACATGCACCTAGAAATTACAGGTAAGTGGTATGTTTAACTCCCTGTGAACTTGTCATTGCTAAATAAAAATACAAAACATCAGCATTTGGTTTCTGTTAGTATTTATGCTTTGTTTTGTGGAGATTGTCCTAAATCTGCCTAAAGTGAAAAAGTAAGGCTGAGCGGAGTGTGCAAACAAAAAATACTTTATGGGTCATGAACTATAGCATGAACAAGCCATGTATTCTTGGCAAAGAGGCAAAAAAGGAAAGATGATAAGTGAAACAAATTTTGAAACCATTTTCTCCTGCCTCTGTGGAAAGACATTTTCTGACATACCTCTGCAGACCTTGAAAATTAACTGGTTTGAAAAAAATATTTCCTCTTTTCATACAAAGATTAAAAAACCCCAATTGATAAGTAAGAGGCTGTAATGTATTATTCTTATTAACACCTTTCTGCTTTGCTGACCAGTGTTTCTTTTCCACTTTCCAAAGTAATTAAATTAGATGGTACTACTCCTGTTCGATATGGCCTGAGATTGAACATGGATGAAAAGTACACAGGTTTGAAAAAACAGTTAAGTGAACTCTGTGGGCTGAAACCAGAACAGATTCTACTTGCAGAAGTGCATAGCTCCAATATAAAGGTAAGAAGAAAAAAAAATCATTGCTGCAACATACTTTTGATTGTTTTGTTTGTACAGCAGCATATTTCCTCGTTCTTTTTGACATTAAACTTTGCCAACAAGAGCTGTGAAATGATTTAACTAAATATGTGCTAAAAAAGTCAACTTGATTATACCCCTATGTGAACATTTATTTATTTCTTAAACTACAGTTTTTCTTACTTGAAATAGATTTGAAATCAAAATAAACTTTTTGTTCAGTTTAAACACTTGTCAAGATGATGGAGGCATAAGTAATGAATGGCTTTAGTGTGTATGTGTCTACATATAGATATATAAATGTAACATTTTTTTCCCCCTGTCCTTGGATAGGGTGAAAACTACTGAACTAGGTGATTTCAGTCTGTTTAGAGAACCATTCATAACCCTCACAGGTCCTGCTGCATAGACGTGCAAAAGGGTGTGCTTATTGGCTCCTTTTTTCCTTTTAGAAAAGTCTGAGAAAGCAGATAGGAGAGAAGAGATGAGCTGATAGATTCACTGTTTTCAAAAGAACAAAAGTTTGGAGTCACAGCTAAGACTACGTACATGTCTGACTAACTTTCCCTTTTTTACTGAAGAATTTTCCCCAAGACAACCAGAAAGTCCGGTTATCAGTGAGTGGATTTCTGTGTGCATTTGAAGTACCAGTTCCAGGATCCCCAACATCAGCATCAAGTCCTGTGCAGACAGGTAAAATAAGTGTATATGATATTTATCTTCCTGTTCTTTTAAAAAACATGATGCTTAGGTACTGGAGAAATTCAGGAGAAAAACTTATTACTTATAGTAAGTAAACAGTGAAGATGAAGCTACAGTGTTCTAATCCACAAAGAAGCTGTGAGCAGTCTCAGTATCTTCTGGTGGCCTGTGGTCTTTTTCAAGACCATGGCCCAAATAGCAGTCTGAAGATCACTATATTCTTATTTTAGTTCAAGACACAAAATATTTTCTTGCTTGTGGATTGGCTTTTCAGGCAAGTCATGTAAAAATTAGAAGGTTTTTTTTTTGTATGGTTTTATTCTTTGTGATTTCATATATGAGTTGTAAACACTTGTATTAGTCTTTGCTCTGGCATGCTCTGATTTTGCAAAGTTGAAGGCAAATAAACAGATGTTGGTCTTGAGGAGAATAAAAGATATTTTGTGAAATGCATTGAACAGAATAGAAAGGATAGAAATCTTGTCATCAGTTCTGGTTACTTTAGATAATTAAGAATGTAAATATCTATCAACAGATGTCTCAACTGGGCCATCAGCTAATGGAGCACCAAATATAATGATGAATGGGGACCTTCCTAAACCAACCCTGATTCCAAATGGAATGCCAAATACTGTAGTGCCATGTGGAACAGAGCGGAGTGTTGCCAACTGGACTCTAAACGGTCATGTGCCCTTGCTTTCTGACAGTCCATGTACAGGGTATATCATTGCAGTCCACAGAAAAATGGTTAGTAGATTTTGCATTTGGTATAAATAGTTCAAGTTGAGTGAAAGAAAGTAATTGAGGATTTTTTTTTAGTGTTTGAATGAGAAATTAATCTTCATGCTCCTTCTTCTTAAGAAATAAAGCCATTTCTCTCTTAAGTAAGTGCCAAGTTCTGCAGAAACACAACTCTTGCAAATTCAAATCGTAATGTCTGATGTTGGTGTGTTTCTCTTTCCTTGGCACTGGCATGCTTCCCAGTTCTTTAATGCTGAGATCCATACTTGGGCATTTGCTAGCTCCCTGATTTAATGCTTCAGACTCTTTGAGCAGAAAAATGCTAATTAGAGGAGCTACGAGAAACGCATTTCTCTCCCATTATGTGGAATAGCCTTATTTTTTATATGGAAGCAGAGTAAAGATCTAAAGTACATTCCTGGTCATTCTGTTAGCATGAACTACTCTTCAAAAGCATCTGTAGTTAAGTTGAACTCTAAATGTCAAAGATGGATGCTATATCCAGACTTTAGAGTATGTAGACATTCAGAGTCTGGTGCATGTGGGCCAGGAGGCCATTTAACTTGCCTCTCTACTTTGTGTTTGTGTGATGCCACTGTTATCTTGACTCTAATTTTGTAGAATTTCATAGGTGATTGGTATATTGCTTTTAAGACATTACAAGCTGATGGTTATACCAAAAACCATTCCAAGTCCACATTTGTCATAGTCAAAAATCTTATCAATATAAAGGGTTAATTTCATGAAATTTGTGCAAGGAAGTAGCCATTTGCTGTGGGGTTTTTTTGGTGTTACTAAGTTGGAGTGTTAAATCTTTCTTATATATGTGAGACATAGCATGAAGGTTAGTTTGTGTGCTTGGAATAAGTTGTGTGCAAGTCTATAATGCCTCTTTTAGATGTAAAGGTTTTCTTTCTCTAGCCAACCTTAGCTTGCAAAGTATAGTTCATTTTGGGACAAGTATTGGCATGATTAGGTGCATGTCTGCGTTACAGTATTGCCATACAGTGGGAAAAGTGAGAAATACATCATACGAAATATAAGATATTGTACATGGTTGAAGTAGAGATTTGTCTGGTGTGATCTAATGCCTGAATAACATTGCCAAGATATCATGAAATACAAAAAAGTTTACAAGTCAAACCTTACAGTATTTTAATATTGGGAAAACAGAAATGGTGTACTGATACTAGAATGAGTGATTTCTTTCAATTGCCGAAGCCTGAAATAAGTCACAAGGTGACATCCCAGCAGTGATGGTGCTGTGAGTTCGTGTATAGCTGTGTCTGAGTCATTCTTATCTTTCACACACACAGATGCGGACAGAGTTATATTTTCTTTCATCTCAGAAGAACCGTCCTAGTCTCTTTGGAATGCCACTAATTGTTCCTTGTACAGTTCATACAAGGAAAAAAGACCTCTATGATGCAGTGTGGATTCAAGTCTCCAGGCTTGCCAGCCCACTCCCACCTCAGGAAGCTAGTAATCATGCACAGGACTGGTGAGTTTGGCACCTCAGTCTTTGGCTTGAGTTACGTAATACAATGGCTAAGATTTGCTCACAAGATTTAAAACTATCTCCATCTTTATCACTTGTGACTTCTCATGATACCTCTGTTGAATGAACATATGCTTTTTAATGTATAATTAAACTTTAAATGTCAACAATGTGTGCATTTTTACCCCAAATGCTTTCTGCCTACATATTCTTTTAATGGATTATTTTTCCATGAAGTAATTTTAGAGTCCTGCAATTTATTAATGACAGTAATAAAAATAACTTCTAGTCCTCTTTTATCCAATTATATGTAATATACCTTCTAGCTGCACTCCATTGGTTCTCTCTTATACAGCACTTGATAATTAATGATACCTGACAAATTTAGGTGATGTAAAGACTGGTCTTGTTTTTGAATAGTTTAATCAGACTTGGGGGAAGGGTTGTTGTGGGTTTTTTAAACATAGCAAGCATAGTAAAGGAAGGTACTTGGCAGTCTGAATGAGTTGAATGCTCATGTTTCATGTTGCATTTTCTTCTGTTTCAGTGATGATAGCATGGGATATCAGTATCCATTCACGCTAAGGGTAGTTCAGAAGGATGGAAATTCTTGTGCTTGGTGTTCCTGGTACAGGTAAATTGCCCTTTTGCAATTTAAGGGAGGGAATCACTCCAGCAGAAATGTAATTTATGGTAATGGGGTTTTGATACATTTCAGACTTCAGAGGTAATATCAGTCAATAAGAATCTAGAATCTAATTTAACCAAAGCTTTTACATGGTACACTTTCACTGTAGAATATCTTTTATGACTTAGAGAGCTGAAAGCTTTGCTGACACAGAAACTGGGAGACAGACCTCTTTATTCCTTATGGTATTCTATGTGCATTGTGCATATATGCAGGCACATATGTGTACATTTTTGGGGTGATTTGTGGGAGTTTCATACAAAACCAAACATTTAAACGTATCTCATCTAGCTACTTCAATTTCTTAACATTATTGAAGCTTTGTGTTAAAATACCAAGTTGACACTGGTTATTGTTCAATAAAGAGCCTCTGTATTACACAGAAGGCAAGGTACAAAACTTTGGGGTGCATATGTTATGAAATATGGAGCAGAATTTGAGTGTGAAGTACTGTAAAACTACAGTTACTGAACAATTTACTTAACATCTTTTTTATTTAGATTTTGCCATGGCTGTAAAATTGAGTGCACAGAAGATAGAGCTTGTGTTGAGAACGCTTACATTGCTGTGGACTGGGATCCAACAGCGCTCCATCTGCGCTACCAGACGTCGCAAGAACGGGTAAAATTTCAACATAAACCCTTTGTTGTTTGTTACTAGCTCTGAAGAACAACCTATTTTATTTTTTTTAATTATTTGATGCTTCTTTTATCCATTTTCTTTTAAACTGAAGTCAGTAATTGGACAGTATATTCTGGATAAATTAATGTCTTAATGTTAGACCTCTTACATGACCACAATGTGGAAAGGAAGCTTTTTAGAAACCATAGTGTATTTTCTGCCTTTTTTGGGCTTCTTTTGATCTGTCCTCCATCATATATTACAAAATACTTATTGGATTTATTTTCTAAGCATACCAATGCTATAGAGAGCTATGCATGTGAGTAAAACTATTTTCTTATTGATTCAACAAAACATATCTAAAGGTAGGCTTATAGCTGACTTAATCTAGCCTAGGTGTTCAAACTTGTAATTGAATCTGTAAACATGTGCTTTATGGATAATTTTGTAAGCAGAACCCAAGAATAATGAGAGTGTGTTATTTGTATGTCTGCTGCTTTGTAACTGAAATAAGGTTTCTGCTAGAGCTCAGTGTATCTACTTTTTATCTTTAATCCTTAACAACTAGATGTTATTATTTGTATGATACAGTGAATAGAGACTTTCTCTGAGCAGTTTGTACATGTTTCCAAGTCACATACAGTTTTATCTCACTTCAGATTGTAGAAGAACATGAAAGTGTTGAACAAAGCCGACGAGCTCAAGCAGAGCCCATCAATCTGGATAGTTGTCTTAGAGCATTCACCAGTGAAGAAGAACTGGGGGAGGATGAGATGTACTACTGTTCCAAATGCAAGACCCATTGTTTGGCTACCAAAAAACTGGATCTTTGGAGACTTCCCCCTATTTTGGTATGATCTTGTGTAATTTTTCTCTACAGCAACAAAACCGAAGTACATTGATCACAAATTGGAATTGTTAGGTATGTCTCCTTGTTCTGAATAAGAAGATTTGCTTTTGTTCAGTCTCAGGAGGGGCATTGGCTTAGTTTACTTCATGGATTTCTGTAATGCAGGGAAATAAAACAAACCTCAAATCTTTTTCAATCTTTCAGCTGATGCATGGCAGGAAATGGTGGTGTTTTGCATTTGGTGTCATCTGTTCTGCCAGAATTCACGCTTAGGCAGTCTTTCCGGTAACATGATCTTTTGTCTAGTTGTGTAGCACCTGCATTTTTCACTTTCCAAGTTTGGTAGGTTATTCAAAACACACAATGCTGATCAAGGAATTGAAGCAATGTTTTCTGTGGTTTCCCCATGAAATATGTTAGTTTCATATTTTGCCAGTTTGTCACAAAGTCCCAGTTGTCACACACAGCATTGTTATTATTTTAATAACATATGTTATAACATATTAAACATATGTTTAATAACATATGTTATTATTTTAATAACATATGATAAAATGTGTATGTTTTTTATAAAACCTACTTTTAAACAGTGAAATTACTCACTATGATATCATTGTCCTCCTTTAATTTTCTCTCACGTTTTTCTCCTTAGATCATTCACCTGAAAAGATTTCAGTTTGTAAACGGCCGCTGGATAAAATCTCAGAAAATTGTTAAATTTCCCAGAGAAAATTTTGACCCAAGTGCCTTTTTGGTACAAAGGGATCCGAGTCATTTTCAAAGAAAGCAGCTCACGCTCCAGGTTGATAGCCTTCCTGACCCACGGATTCTCCAAGGGGACTCTGGGAAAATAGATCTGCAGATCACTTACACACCAAGAGAAGGAGACACGCTGAACAGAAGCCCATCCTCCCTTAACAGTACTGTCTTGAATAATATCAAAGGTAGGTAATAACTGGGGAAAATTCCAGTCAATACTGGTAAGGAGTGGAATAAATTGTATTATGAGCAAACAGTTACTCCATGACAACAGATATTGACATTGTCTACTTGTGTAAATGGGCTGGATTAAGAGTGAGGAATGTACTCTGTATAAAAGAGTTAACTTTCAGTTTATAGGTGTATGTGTGTGATGTGTGATAGTTTCATATACTACTCAGTGCAGTGAAACATTATTTTTTAATGTTTTCTAGACTATGTGTTTTGTTATCTCAGTAGTCTCCATGTTTTCTGTTTTAGCATCTCCATCACTGGGGAGGAAAAGCGGAACCAGTTGTCCTTCAAGTAAAAACAGTAGCCCAACGAGTAGCCCAAGGACTGTAGGAAGAGGTAAAGGGCGTCTACGGCTGCCACAGCTGGGGAAACGCAAACTGTCAAGTAGCAAAGAAAATCTGGATGCAAGTAAAGAGAACGGTACTGACCAGGAACAGAGATGTCCTTCTGATCAAGGCGATGGTCTTACTAGAGGGCAGATTTTGGGTGGTAGCCAGAGTGAACTATATACTGCTCAGGACAATGAGATGCCTCTAGCCACCGGATACATCTGTGAGCAGAATGCATATAGTAATAGCAGTATCAACAGTCAATTAGATAACCACAGTGAGGATGATATTATAGACGACCAAAGAGAAGAAGTATGTGTTAACCCTATTTACAATCTTTATGCAATTTCGGTAAGTTGACTTTTTTTTAATGCAAGTAAACTGTCTTTGTTTTGACTAAATGCATTTTGTTTTCATTGTTTTCATTACAGAAAGTAGGGAATCTGTGGTGAATGAGAACAAAACTGAGCCATTATCAGCAAAATAAATTTGCCATAAAACTGAGCTGAAAAAGTATATCTCTGCATAATGTTTTTCTGCTTCAGTGTATAAAGTTAGCTATCTCCAGATGTCTGGACTGTCATGAACCATTGTCACTCACTTAAAGATCATGAACCTGTAAAAAATTTATTCTTTGAATTCTGGGTTTTGTTGTTTGATCCAGATTTTTTCTTCTTTGTTTTCTTCAGTGCCATTCAGGAATTATGGGAGGGGGTCATTATGTCACTTATGCCAAAAACCCAAACAAGAAGTGGTACTGCTACAACGACAGTAGCTGTAAGGTAAATAATTTCCTTCTTTAGGAAATATTTTTCATCTTTGTTGCCTAGAGACAAAAAAAATTTACATTTGGTGAAAGTGTTCTTTGAAATCATGAGCATCTCAAAAGTTACATCAGATATATATTGTTAACTGAAATTCTATGTGAGATTTTTTTCCAAGTTAACAAATGTTCATCAGCTGGTTAAGGAAAGATACTTATTTTGTACAAAGATGGAAAAATTACTGAAAATGGAAGACCAAGAATATTTTTTTGTGATGTGAACAGTTTTGTATTCAATTACTGAATATTGAAGTTGTGATATTTCTAACTATTTATGACTATGAGATTTACCATACTTTCCAAGTAAATCAGGGAGCCTGGTAATTATAAGGGGGACAGAAAATGGAATTCTTTTAAACAGCCACTTGAAAATAGTATTTCTAGGGCATTTGCATGTCTAGTTACTGACAAGTAACAATTGTCCCGTTGCATGCTTCAGAGCCTGTTTTTCTCTTTGGCAGGAATTGCATCCCGATGAAATTGACACCGACTCTGCCTACATTCTTTTCTACGAGCAGCAGGGGGTAGACTATGCACAATTTCTGCCAAAGATAGATGGCAAAAAGATGGCAGACACAAGCAGCATGGATGAAGATTTTGAGTCAGATTATAAGAAGTACTGTGTTTTACAGTAGGCTGATATCTTCCATGGACTGTTGAGAGAATGTGAGGGGTAACATCTCGGAAGGTAACATTTGGCAAAAATGTTATTGAAACAGAGAACCCAAGTGTAGTTATTGTACCCTGTCATCTGAAAGCACAAAAGGAAAACCCTAATCAAACAGCAGTTAATATAAAGATAGTATTGTTTTCTTCTGTTTTCTCACTTACATGCTCTATAGGTTTCTGATGTTAGACATCAGGCTGAGACTGCCATTGGCCTTTAAATAAAATGGTTTGAGAAAAGCCAAATAAGGACCAAATAAGAGCTAAATTAAACAGTCCAAATAAGAGCTAAACAAAGTAGCGTAGAGTTTACCAACTGTTCTAACAAACCCCTAAGGCTCTCTTTAGGTTTAAGATAACGGGGAAAAAATATTGTAGTGTTGTCTTTGGACAGCATGATATTGCTACCTCCTTTTTCCTGCAGTTTTATTGCATTTTGTTGGCAAAACAGGGAAAGCAAGAGAATGAAAAATGCACAAGCTTAAAAGAATTATCATCAAGACTAAGAGAAGTTTCCAGTTTTGCCACCACTAATGTGTGTCAGTTGCTTTGTTTCTGTATGTTGGGAGCACAACCAAATCCTAATTTGAGAAGAGAATTTCAACGCTTGAATGGTTTAATATATTATGTTTTTTTCCACTTGTTGGCTGTGCAGATCAACATGTTTCAGGAATGGCTTTTCTGCCTGAAGAGTGCTATCTCAGACTTTTGAGATGCCTCAAGAAGAAACTTCAGGTTGAAGAGAGTAGTTGTGATTACGCTCATGGTGTCTTAAAATGTGCACATTGCACAAAATGTTCCCAGCTTTTGGAAAGAAAGATTCTTGAGCTTATGTTTCATGACTGGTGTTGCTTTTAAATTTGCACTTTTAAAAATTTGTGTAATTAAATTCAAAAACATAGTTTGTTTTTGTTGTTGTAAGGGCTCTGGAGTGAATGGCTGTGAATTATCCACTGTGTATTTCAAACGAATAAGAAGCTGTGGCTGTCAGGTAGCTATCATACCATTCATGGATGGATTTGTTTGTTTGTTTCATAATTTAATGGAGTTTCTTTTTTTCAAAATTTGGTTGCCTTTTCAAATCTTCTTCTTTCTTTAACAGGTTATGCATATACTTGCAATTACACCAGAATTGCTTTCCATGCCCTTGCAACATGTTCTTTTAAGTCAACGGGCTTATTGCATGAAGGAAAGCACGACTGGGTCTTAGTACAGACTGGAAAAAAGGTGGTTATTTTTGAGTAGGCATTATATTATAATGAGTAGGCATTTCTTTCAACATTTTCAGTGTTAAATTGTTTGCATATCTGAATGAAGGCAAAAGTTTCACTCTTTTGGCCTTCTGTTCTTCAGCTGAGTCTTAAGAAGCTTACTAATGATGTCATTTTCCAAATTCTTCACATTTTGTGTGTTCAATAACAAAATTGTTACTTACACGGTTGATCTCTGAAATAAATGTTAGGATTCGTTTCAATGTGTTTGACAAGAATGCCAAACCTATAGGTAAGCTGATCCTTTCCAGAAAGAGTTGAGTTTTATCCATTTAAGGAATTCTGTCAGCTGATCTTGCTGTCTTTACTCAGGCAAAAAACCTCCCTGCCTTTGGTGGAGGGTCATGCCTCTTTGAGGACAGCAGATGGGTTCCAAAATAAGTATTGTCTTATTTGTGAAGTTTCTCCCTATCCTGTATGGTCTTTTATCTTAAAAGTGGTCTGAATATTGAGACTGAAGAAAAGCAAACAAGACTTGTGAATTTCTAGGTTAGAAGCTCTTTCAGTACTCATTGGTCTACTCTTCCCTCTGCAAACTCCATGAAAAGTGAAAACTCTTCAACTGATTTACTTTAAAATGTTTTATTTAAGCAGGTAGCACAATCTACTAATGTTATTTGATCTTCTGTGTTTGTTACGTTGGTTGTAATTAATTTTTTAAATTAAATTAATTCATGAATTAGTAGTAAATTTATTAAGTTAACTATTAACTACATTCACTTTGTAAATTATTGTATAAAACTTATTGACAATGCACTGACTTTAGAAAGATGTTAATGTACATAAATACGTTGTAAATAAAATAGTGTCGATGTACTGGAATATGAGCTGTATTAAAAAAGGTATCAGTAATTGTATATGGAGTTAACCTGTTTATCTGTAACTATCTTATTCAAACAAATTAAATACTGTGGATGCAGATGAAGTGTCACTTCTTGTCAGATAATTTTTAATAGCTGTTTCCTCCCTTTGAAGTGTCTGTAGTGTTTCCATTTAACTTAAATGGATTTGTCAAGCCAAAAACCTGAAATGTCTGAGTCAGCATACAGCAGTTCTTTGCAGTTGGTCCAGCATAGTGCTTAGAACTAAGTACCAAGATACTTCAGCTCTTCTAAGTTTTGGGTTTAAGTTATTTTAGTTTTCCTTTTGAGAACATTCTGTTCAGGTTTCTTAGAATTAGTCCATTTAATGATATGGAATATGCCTGTATACATGACAGGGAGTGGGAGTTTCCATCTTACAAATAAGTCTGAAGAACTAGTACACTGAACTACGTTAATTCAGCAGTTCTCATATTTTTCCATGGTTTAATTTTTGTAGATATGAAGTGAGATGTCCAGAGGATGGGGCAACACTATTTTCTGTAGTATCCAGTGACAGGACTAGGTGTGATGGACAAAAGCTGGAACACAAAAAGTTTCACTTAAGGAAAAACTTCTTTACTGTTGAGGTGAGGAAGCCCTGGCACAGGCTGCCCAGGCAGGATGTGGAGTCTCCTCTGGAGGTTTCTAAACCTGCCTGGATGCATTCCTGAGTGACCTGATTTAGGCAGGCCTGCTTGAGCAGGGAGTTTGGACTAGATGATCTTTAGAGGACCCTTCCAAACCCTACCATTCTGATTCTGTGACTTAGAAGCACAGTGGCTGCATGTGGGATCCTGTCTAACTTGCTCTTGGGAATCCTTCTTTAGTTCCTTACAGTAGGAAGAAAAATTAAATCTACTTTTACATATTTATCTGCTTAATTTTTCTATGTGTGCCTGGACAATGAAAGCTTGAGCTGCAATAATTTTATTCCAGGTTCTCCTGCTGTGGTAAATGAAGTTCCTTTTGAGTTTAACAGAAATCGGGTAAAAACATTTTTACAATATGTTCTGAAAATAATGAGGTTGTAAGAAAATCATGTAAAGATTCCATTATTGGAGGGTTTGATAGGAAGTTCCAAGATCTTTCAACACTGTGTGCTGAGCTTTTGGTTCCACCTGATGCTGGGACAGTGCCAGGGTGCTCCCAGCCAGGTGGCGGCAGCACTGCCCACTCTTAAAACTTATTTTTAACCAGTTAACATGAGAAAATGAAGTTTATGTACAGTGGGAATAATCTGCATACTGCTTTTTAGAGCAGGGTTTGGCCTCACTAGGAAGGAACAGTATTTGAAGTTAAATTTTTTTGTGTTACGACAGAATCTGAAGTAAATTACACTCAGGAATTCTGCACATAACTGACCAATGGGCATTTTATGTCACACAGAATATCTATTTCATGAGAACTGTTTCATTTTTCTGTCAACATACAAGATGCCAGAAGCAAAAGGAAAGATTCAAGTTAAAAAATAAATATGGTTCATAAGGTCAGGCTAAGAAATGATGTGTGTATACTGCTTCAGTGTGAATGCTTGGTTGTCTCCAGATAGCAGTTTGCTTCTGTGGAGAATGAAACTGCCATGTTCACAGGCAAAGGAAATTCGTTCCTGTAGCAGGACGAAGAGTCACAGGCTGTAGTACAGGCAGTCATCATTTCCTCTGATGTTGTTTTCTAGCCCTGTTACGTCTGTCAAATCACAGAGTAACTTGAGCTGGAAAAAACAAGGTCATCTGCTCGAGCTAATGCGTGGAAGTACGCCTCGGTTCATGTGTTGTAACAGTTCCCTTGTGCCTGTGGTCAATACAGAGGGTAATGTGTTCAATTACATTTTATTTTTCTTCACAGGTTCTGGCAAATATGCCACCATTTTTTTTTTTCTTTCAAAAGGGTAAAAACTTGAAGCACTTCTGAAGCCCCCTTTCTGGTACTGCCTGCAGAAATAAGATGGAGTTTCACACAAATAGAGACTAACAATGGCATTTTAGGAAGATACACTTCACAAATCCAAGTAACTGTGAGGTTAATGCTAATGGAAAGAAGACCTTGGGAAAACTTTTCACAAGCTACAAACTGAGTTTAGCAAGGTAAATTCTTCTGGAGATCTGGCTCATTTGATATGTTACTGCTAGAGGAAGCACTCCTAGCCTGTGTCAGATCATAACACCAAGATTTATAAGGGAAAGAAAGAAAGGGTACTCTCTTTGAGAAAAATATTTGGGCTTTTTAGTCAGAGTTGAATACGAGATTTCTTCCAGAATGATGGACACATCTGTTGATATGTATGTGCCAGTGTATTTTAGATATATCCAATTGCTAGGTTTTAGTTGATGCAAGATTTAAGACTAGGTAAGTAGAAAGTCAAAGGCGAAAATCTTTCACTTAGTCACACAACTCTGAGACAAGCGTAAGAGGAGTAGGAGGTCAAAATTGATCTTGCTGTTGCTTGCCCCTGTGCACTTGCAGGTCTGCTGCAGTTCAAAAGTAAAACAGAATTTCAGAAAGTGAATCCAGTTGCAGGTTCATGGCATTTTTGAAAAGAAAGGAAATCGTAACTCCAGTAACTGATAAGCAAAGTGTACTTGAACTGAATTTTCATCTGAAACTCGTCTATTGTTTACAAAAGATAAGCTTTATATTTTCTCAGTTGAACCCCTTGTTCAGTGTTGCTGGTAATAATAATGACATTCTTAGAAAACAATCTGTTTCAAAAGTGAAATGATCCTTTACAGACATGGAGATTTTGCTCTTGGAAGCAGTGCCTTTGGAACAAGGATCTGCAGGTACTTCATGTACAGTATCGGTGTACTGATAGGTTCCTGCTGCTGCTTCTACATCTATGACTGTTTGCTCACGTATTTTCTTCTTGATTGTATATAATATTGAGACATTTCCTCTCAGCGGACACTGACCATGAGAGACTTACTGCAATTACAATCATGATTTTTTTCCAAAAAGGAAGTAAATCTGGTTGAGTTGGCAACTGGACCAAAGTCCACAGTTAGCTGGTCTATCAGGAGGCACATGTTACTTGGGGTTGTTTGTTTTTTGATTGTTTCCAAAAACTGTGTGGTGATGTTTAGCTGGAAATGAACTATTGTTCTTATTTGATTGTCCTTGAGGATGCCAAATGGATATTTAACCGGGATTAGCATGCATCACTGTCACCAGGATGGTGCCAGAGAAGCTAGTGTCCCTGTAAATGAAGCCATCTCTTACTATATTTATCAGTTGCAACTGGAGTGTTTGTGCAGCAATAAATGATGACACTTCTCAATGCAGTTGTTGCTGCCTAGTGATACCTTTTCAGAGCATTCACAGTGGTCATTCTTCACAAGTATGATAATTCCATAGTTCTTTTGAGTCATTTGCACATTCTTAATATCGAAAACTTAATTTAATCAAAGAATATTGATCTGTAGTTGTTCCTGTGGTGACTTTTCTCTTTTAAGGCTTTTAGGTACTTAAAATGCAATTTTTAAAAGTTAAAAATTCTGATTACCAAAGATGTTCATACATGCAGTTCTCAGTAGTAAAGCTTTTATTGATTCAGCAGTGTACCGAGGGCCATTAAATAGATGAAGGCATCATAATGCTGCCAAAAAACTGCAGCCATTTGCTGCTGTTGAATGCTTTTTACTCCTCAGATCAAAACTGCAAGGGTCAGACAAGGACTCTCTGAAATTAGCAGAGCCCATTTGGTAAGACAGGAGCAATTGTGAAATGAGCTGCGCTGGTATATTTATGTGTCTCTGAAGTGCTAAAAATACAAGGCCAAAACTTCAAGGTAGTTACACAGTCAACCTTTAAACCTTGAGTACAGTCCATGAACTGAATAGTCTTTCCTCCTGCAAAGGATTGGGATAAAACACATCAGAGGAGGTACTTTCTTATACAAAAAACTTACTTCCCCATTGTGATGGGCAGCAACTGCTTGCTACCAAAAGGAGCTGACCAGAGTCTACTCTTAAAAATCCCTTCAGTCTTAAATGCCCAGTTCCAAAAGTATTTAACATCTCCATCCTGCTGTTTGCCTCTGTTTTGCCATTGCTGGTTATGGCCAGAGTGTATGCTCCTGTTCCCTGCATTTCTCTTGATTGGCACAAGAGATCTGTACCATAGATTGATCTGTTATCTGCAGATCAGGGCTGGTACATGTCCTGAGAAAGCACACGGACTGCAGGCAGAGCTGCCCCACTGGCCCAGGGCCCGGACTATCAGCCTATGTATTAACTGCAGCTTTTGTTACATTTTTTCCCTTAAGTCTAGTAAATTGAAGCAAGAAGTTAGTAAGACGCAGTCATTTGTGCTTGCTGATTTATCGTTTCAGGAAAATAAAAGCCTGACAGAAGCTTGGAAGATTGTGCCTTTTGTTTGGGACAATCCTCCAACTCCCTTGTTTGTGTGTAAAAGATTTCCTGTTTCTGAAAATTAAAAGTGATGTTTGATAAAGTCCCTTTAGTAAAATCAGCCACAAACCAGAAAATATATTAGATGCTTCTGGACTGAATATAAATGGAACGTTTTCTGGGCACATTTGTAGAATCTAGAAATGCTGCTCTCACTTATGATCCTCCCTTCATGAGAGTCTCAGTAACTCACAAACAAACAGATGGGACACATCCTGTCTGTTTTATCATACAGACAAACAAGCTCATCTTTCGGAGATAAAATAATGTTTATCATTGGGAGAGACTTCAGCAGTTTTCCTTTTTTCAGTTCAGTCTTTTTATCTGGGCAAACAATCAGTAGGCTCTGAGGAAAGAGAGCAGGTCATTGGGGTGTCAGTAGGCAGTTGTCATAAGCTCGTGCATCCAAGGGCATAGTTGAAAGGGTACTAGACAATCCAGTTTTCTAATTGTATTTCAAGAAAAATGACCTCAAGACTGCAAATCACAAGGAAAATTTGTGGTAACTTGTTAAACTGCAGTTAATGGTTGTGCTTTCACGAAGTCAGCTGCTGGCAGCACGTCTCATATGGCAATGTGCTGGTGATGCCTCTGGAACAGGTATGGGGATGAAACCAGCCCAGGCTGCTCTCCTGTGTTTATAAAACCTTGTGAGATGTGCAGAGACAACCAAAGCATGGATGGATACTCATTTTGAGCCAAAAAAAAAGTATAATGAAAGAACATCCATTAGTACAAAAGCATGTCCAGCAGGTGCTCTCTGATAAGTGTTAGCATAGAGACCAAACAAGGAAAAATAATGGCAAAAGCAACTTCAAGGACTAGTGTGTTTCTGGCTGGTAGCACTGTGTGTGGTACGTAACAACAGTTGCTGAAAACTCTTGGATTCTGATGTTCTCCTTAGTCTTTAGCTATAAAACGTCACCTCTGTGCTGGCTCCAACCATTCATTGTTTCTTGTCAATGTAAAATTGTGAAAATAGAGCTAAAGCTGCATCTCCCATCCCACATTACCTGATTTACTGACTCTCGTCTTCTAACTTTTAATGCCATGTTTAAAAACTGGGACTGCAGAGCAATGTGTCTGTAGGTGCTCTTATCATCCCCTGCAAAAAAAAAAAAAAAAAGCAGATGCTTCACAGCCTTTGTTAAAGTGTTTGATCTCTGAACATACAGGACTCCTTGTACTCCATTAAGTGATATAATTTATCGTAGTGCTGCTGAAAATATTTTTCAGCATTAGATTTTTATTGGGTGCAAAAGGTAAATGAGAGAGCTCAAAGAGCTCTTGAGTGAGATGACTGTGCTTTCTGGGTTTTGGAAACAGTATATCCAAAAACTGCTCTCAGCCTTTCTCAGTAAGTTGTTTCTCAGCTCTGTGTAACATGGCTAAAATAAAGTGCTGCTTCCTTTTGCAGAAAGAGGGAAGCACAGGGAGCTCTTGGTCACAGCCAGGTCATCTTATCTAGACTTTCAGATCTTGTGCGAATGTGTCTTCTTGTTACTGACTCTCCTTCAGGTTTTTATTTCTTCCAATTAACTTGCAATTTATATTGTCTTTTTACACCATCCATTGGAGGGGTTTTTTTTGTTAAACTGAGGTAAAAGAAAGGAACTAAATTGACAAATACATTGAAAAGGTGGTGGATTAGGTGCTGGCTGTGTTTGGAACCACAGAAGTCATTTGAGGCAACAGGTTTCATTCAGTCTTCACATCAGAGAGAAGTCTGGCCAGGTATTTCAGTAGCTCTAGGTACAGGAATAATCTTGTTTAAGATTTGCTGAAATATGATATAGAAAGCACAATATTCATCTAAAGCTCCTTTATGTTTAGCATATGATGGCCAAAAGGAAATGCACACTAAAAATTGGCCCTTCCCTCAATGCAACATTTTGATGGAGAAAATATTTATATGTGTTATAAATAAATCTTGGCCTTTAATGAGAAACTGCAGGAAAACTGAAGAGTGCCTGTTAGTTAAGAACTGGATATCAACAAAGGAAAGCTGCTGCTTTGGAGCCAGAAACAGGATCCAACACCACCAGTGGCAAATGATGTTTGTACTACAATGTTTGGAGTAAGGAGACAATGCAAGGAACAATGTGATTACAGAGATCTGGCTCTTACATTGTTAGACAGATTCCTCCTCCAAAGCACTCCATTGACATTTTGACAGTTGCCCTTGTGTACCACTCTCTGTGCTAGTGCCACTCAGGTGTGTGCCACAGGGAGAAGAGGGGATGCAGGATTTGTGCGGGGAGGCTTGTCTGAGATGGGGAGGAAGAGCTCAGCAATGAGGATTGGATGGTCCATAGACCTGTGTGATGCAGTCTCAAAGTCAACTAGAGATTAGGACAGCAAGTGTGGCAGGAGCCAGTGGAGTGTCCTGCCAGCAAGGAAGGCAAAGAGTACCCGGAGCCTCATTAGCAGGAGCCGAGCCAGGAGTTTGAGGGAAGTGATTGTCCCTGCTCAGCACTCATCAGGCCACATCGAGAGTATGACGTGCGCTTCCCCAGCCCCCTCCAGGTCAAGGGGGTCACTGGGGAGATGCTGCCAGCCCCTTTGTCGCTGCAAGGCAATAAGATGGAGACAACAGACTTCAGTAAGAGTGGTTCTGACCTGATATAAGGAGAAAGTTGTTCACCACAAAGGTAGTGCAGCAGTGACAGGCTGACAAAGCAGCTACAGATTTCTGTCCCTGAAGGTTACCAAGAACCACCTGGATGAAGCCCTTGGCTACCTGGTCTGACTACACACCAGCCCTGCTCTGAGCAGTACACCTCTGCAGGCCCTTCCAGCCTGATTTCTCCTGCAGTTCAGACACATTTTCAGACTCCAAAGGGCAGACCTGGCTGAATTTTTAAGTTTTGATGTTCAGGTGATCACATGGCAATTTAAATCCTGTCTCAATGCATCGAGACGCTGGTGGTTTTCTTCTGTAATCCACCAACAAACAGAACAGAAAGTTAGATGGAACTTTGTTAGATAATGTTTTTCCTTTTGATATGGGATAAAATCCCTTTGGAGACTTTTCAGTCAAACCCATTCCCATTGTATCCATGTGGTACTTCAAGGGGCAGGAAAAGATTCTACACAGGAAGGCTCGAAGGACACACATTGACTATTAGCGTATGTTTATGACCTTGCTCATAAGCAAGTGAATTCTGAATGTTTATTTGCCGTGTGGTCTTGCCTTTTAATCTTCCTATTTGATTATAAAAATGTTCTTGTTTAAGAACACACACAAGGGGATAAATCTTTGGGCCTATAGCCTCTGAGCATTGGCAGCCCTGGAATTCTACTTGTAGCAAAGAGAATTTCATGGGAGCTTCTTGATAAGAAGTTGGCAGCATATCAGAGGGCGAATTTGACCATGAGATGAGAACAAAGATGTCACACAAGTTGTTTAAACTTCTTACCTCTCCTAATTCTGTTTCTTTAAAAGATTATGAATGAGAGATAAGCTAGAATGTGATTGCCCTCAGTGTATATGATGTTTTCAAATAGCGACTCAACTAAAGCAACGATTACATTTTACTTTTAGCATAATCCAGAAATTTGGCTGCTTAACAAGACATGAGGCAAACTGGCAGCAGTTTAAAGTAGTAAGAATTAAGAGTGACCTGAAGAATGATTAGCTTTTAGCACAAAATCTGTTGGGATAAGAGGCTTGGACTGTTGTTGAACCTATTTGATTTAACTGGAACAGAAGCACTAGCCATATTTTAAGGTTGCTTTCCCTTTCCTGTGAGTGGCAGGCAGTCCGATACAGCAAAAGACAAGTTGAGTGTGAAGAAAGGTAGTGTACAAATAAATAAAATATACTGAATCGATTAAAAGAAGATAAGTGATAGAAGGCAGATGTGAATATCCCCTCCTAATGCATTTCACTCTGAGCTGGATTTGGTCTTGTTTCCTTTTACTACCGGGCTTTGATGTTTCATGGTGGAAAGCAGACAACTGCTTTACCTGAGCTTTTGTGTTCGAGGCAACATTGACCCTTTGTCTAACAAGTGCTCAGGCAGGTTATAAATCTGTAACGTTGCACTTCACCTTTTGTGTCTTGCTTAATGACCTTTTAAAAATAAATGCAGAATAGCTGAAGGAAACAGAATCAGTGATGGAAAAGCTGACACGTACGCAACCTGAGCTCTGATTTTTCAGATTGCTCCAGTCTGTTAAACAAAACTTCCTTTTCTTTCCTCTGCAGTAGAAAAAAAAGAGAGAAGAGGGACAAGGGAGTGTTTTCTGAGCTGGGTTCTCTGAATTCAGCTGTAAACTGCTTATTGGAAGAATGCTGAACAGAGTTACAAGCCTACAGAAATAAGCTGCAGTCATTCAAATATGAAAGTAGATTCTTTGCACAATTATCTGCTATTTTGTGTTTAAAAGTCTGTGGAAAGCTGTTATTTTAAGGGGTTTTTGCAAGAGCCATTGGAACTTGTGCTATTTATTCCTCTTGCATAAAAATGACCATTTAAAAGTATCATCAAGCTCTTTTTCTCTTTCCCATAACACTAAATTTAATGTACATAGTCTTGATATAAAAAAAAAATATGAGAACTTTTATCTGAACTCATGAAAACATACATTATTCCAGAAGAATGTCTTACTATAAGATGTTCCTCATCTGAATGAAAGGAAAACTGCAGTTTCCCACCATTTCAAACCGGTGCAGTAATTTATTTTGGTGATGATTTAAGGAGTATTTTGGATTCATGTGGACAATAGTAAAACACTGATATTATTTTCTTTTGTTTATGTATTTTGCTTAAAATAAAAGATTACTCCAAAGGAAGGTATTTGAGGAAGAATTCTCACAGAGAGAGGTCAGATTTGTTTTGGCTGGCTGCTCTGGCCCATCAGCTAGATAACAACCTGCATAATTTACAATTACATTGTTAAATTCAACCCACTTACAGTTGTCTTTAGCATTACTTTTAATGTGGAACATCTACAGTTGCTGAACTACTTAGGTGGACATTTTCCAATAATGTTACTGCTGAGATCCCCCAAATAATTGGAATACCAAAAATTGAGTGTGTTATGGAGCAGATCACTTGTGCTATTTGTAGTTTTATCACGTCCACAGTTGTATGTCCTGGCTCAGGGTGAATAGATTCTGAGTGAACCAGTTTTCAAGTGTCTCCACAGCCTTTATTTCTGCCAAGGTTCACAGTTTAACTGAAAGCCTTGCTGTTCGCCTGTGTTCTTCCTCAAAGCCACAGCACTCAATAAACTCAATCTGTTATAAACTAAATCTGAAAAATGTACTTGATACTTATCACAGCCCATGGTGCAGTTGCTGGCAGGGTGACTGTAAAGCTCTGCTCTCTGCTCTGCAGGAGTTCATACCCTTTGTATGCTACGCAACTGTGTTAACTTCTGAGTCCTGTGCTGTACCCTGTAAGGGACTTACAGGGAGAGCCCTATGTGGCAGGTTATTCCCTGGCTGTGCACTTGAGTCTGTCAAGTTTGGACCTTTGGCCTTTATATAGATGATCATGCCTGGGTTACAGATTCACACCACAAATCACTGTTATTTGCAATAAAAAAACCCAAACATCTTGCTTTAACAGATATTATTGCACATTGATTTGAGTTAAAGTGGTGCTGGTGCCTTCAGTCCAAATGCATGACTTTGGAAACATGAACAGGAGAGAACAGCTTTCTATAAAAGAGGTTGTCTAGGGGAAGCAGGGCCATTCAGTGTGATTTACAGTGCTGTCTTTGAGTTCCTTGGCTATTTTCTGGTCTCTGGTAGAGAGGGAATTAGGAACTCACCTCTAGGAGTCCAGCACACATTGCTGTACACCAGTAAAAAAGTGCCATTTCATCAAAAGAATAAATTTCACTGGCTGTGAGTTGTTTGGGTTGCCTGCCTTCTGCGCCAGTGAAGACTTCATCATCTTTTTGAACAAAAATTTGATTTGGGTGTCCCAGAACATCTTGCAGAGAGACAATGAACAGGTAAGACAAGAAAAACAAACACCTCGAAGTTGAGGATCAGGTGCAGAAAGTGTGGTGTGGTGTTGGACTGAGCATAATCTATTTGCCACAGAGTATCCTTGGGTAATTGAACGCTCTGTAATGAGGGCACGGGATGTGTTAATCATTCCATTTCAGCTCTCGTGACAGGAACTTGGCAGCAGGTTACAGCGAAGCAGGCACTGACACTGAAGGTTTTATTGCCACTGCCCATGCGACCGGCAGATTTTATTATTGTACAGTTCTTCCTGATTTTCTAAATGAGAAACAAGTTACATCATTTCTTCTGTAGGCTCTGCTGGGGGCAGCTATTGCAAAACATCTTTTGAAAAGTAAACTTTTACTTTCTCATGTATTGGAGGCTTTTTGCCTATATCTCAGTTTGGCTTTTTTTAAAGCCTCCATTTAATCCGTTTAGACAGAAGGTTGAGAGCTGTAGGCAGCTCTGTCTTCTGGAGAAGTTAAGATTTACTTAGCTGTATATCTCTTAGTCAAAGGAGGGAGAAGTGAACTACTAAAAGAGTTAATTCCATCTTGCATAGCTTACTGCACTTTTTAATCTCTAAATGAGTTTTATCTGTCAGAGGTGCTCCTGTATACACTTCTGCTGCACAGGCCTTGTATAAACTTCCCATGTGTGTTGCCTTGTGTAAGCAAAACAAGCCACCAGATTTCGCCATGATGACATCTCTTTCCTGAAGTTGAATCTGTTTCTGAGTTTGTTCTTGCTGAGAAATGGTCAGATGGGATTTTTCTTTTTAATAAGCTTTATATGAGATGTTTGTAAATCACGAACTCTGGGTTGCCTGTTGTCCTACCAATTTTTTTCCATCACAATCTCAAAACGTTCCTATAGTTGCAATAGAAATTGTCCTGACTTTTAAAATGTATTTCCATATAATATAAGTGTTTGTGTTTTATGAGTCTTAATAGCTGGAGTTGGAAATAAATCAATGTTATTCTGTAACATGTGCATTCATATCTGTGGGATCATAACCTCAGGCTTCCCGTTTATGCTCTGGCACTGCAGTATTAACAATCAGGACAATAGGAACCCGTCTCATTTGTTTAAATAACAAAAATTTAAAATTTAAATGACACTGGAGTCCTTTTTGCAGTGCTTGATAAAACACCATATTCTCTGTCAATCAAACTGTTGTCAAATCATTGAAGTAAACGGAGTTTCGACTGTCTTCCTGCTTACAACCTGCTTCATAGACTTCATGAAAATTCTTTAAACACAGCGATACTCCTTGGACTGGGACTGTCCCAACACCCAGTTCACAAAATGTTTTAGTTATATTAGTGATTTAGGGCACTGAAATTCTCTGAAGACATGGAGAATGGTGTACAAAAAGCCAAACAGCTGTCAGTTACATTACATTTCAGATGAAGGGACTGGAGGAAAACCTCAGCACTTCAGCTGACTTTCGTGTCTTTATCCTGCTCATTTAAGCTGCAGCTTTTCTTTTTACCTTAGGGATCCTACTGTTTTTCTCCCAGGGTTATTCATAGTTTCAGTAGTGACTGTTGGGTTCCAGGACATAAAACATTATGTTTTACTGCATGTAAGAAAGCATTCTGTGTAATGCCGTTTCATGCGCAACAAACTCAAATTATTCTAGGTTTTCAAAGATATAGCATTCTTGATAGAAAATGACTATGATTTATTTGGAACTTAATCTCAACATCAGCACAATCAGCAAATGTAAAACTTCTGCCTTCCTTTCTCTCTCATAAATTCTTTGTAACCACACATATCTGGAAACTAATCAATCAAGATCTCTCTCTCCTACGTGCTGGGAACAAGTAGTCTTAATAATGTGGGAAGTGAATGGGTGTTGACATTATGAAGGTAATTTCAGTTGATAGAAATGAATATATTTTTGTGAGTTTTTTTCCTATGATAAAAAAAAGGCACAGAAAAGTTTAGCTAGGAAAGGATAGATTATAAGAAAATATTAATGTCAGCTGTTTGGATTTTTCTGGATCAGAATTGTATTTGGATACTAGATTTCAAAATCTTTCAGAAGATGTTAATTGTAAAAGATAATAAAATAACCCAAATTGATTACAATCTTATACCGTTTATAATACAACTTTAAATGCAAATTGCCTTCAACTGAAAGAAGGGAAATAATGTCCCGAAGGCATTTAAATTAATTGCTGTAGTTCATTACACTCATAATTTTACTTGTGTGACTAATTATAATCAGGTTTTATGGCTGTATATAGATTTATATCTGATACTAAAAGCCCTAAACAGTAGGTTATTTTTAAGAAATATATTTAAACTTCGTTAGGATAACTGCATATTCCCATTCTCAGCAGTTGACTTGTATGTGGTGCGTATGTGTTCAGAAAGAGTTTTGGAGGGCATCAAGATGGCAAACTGCCCTGACATTGTCCATCATGGCTGAGGAGGTTACCACGGCCTTGCTGATGCTGCTGCATTGCTCATGCCCCTACATTCTTTCACTGTTTTTTATCCTGTGATGAGCACCAGAGTCTGCACTGGTGAGCTGTTGGAGAGCTCCACTAGTAGCTTCTGGAATGTGCTGGAAATGTCCCCTCTCCTCTCTCACCAGGGTTGCTGGTGTGGCACTTCACAGTGAGCTTGGAACCAGCCTGAACAAGTGCTGCTTTTGGAGAGGGTTTCTGAGGTCTGATGTCTCTGCCACCCAAAGCCTTGGGACTGCATTAGCTGAAACATGGTGGGAAAGGCACTACGAGACCACTTTGTCCTCTGAAATACGTCCTCAAGCAGATGCCCACAGCAGGGGCAGCATGAGAGGTGTTGGGCTCCCCTCAGCCTGACTGCATGGGCCCTCAGAAGATGGTGGCTAGAGCAGGCAAGCTCTGTGGATGCCCAGCCCCTTGCCTCCCACGCCTGCCAGGCTCAGAGGGTCTTTTTTTTCTTTTCACCTCTTTTTTAATGTTTTTCCACCTTTGTTTTTCCTGTTTTCCCCTCCTTTTTTTCCTTTCAGTTTGTTGTGACAGTGGCAGAGCTGCCCTGCTTGGCGTTTGATGCCAGCCTTGGTGCCAGCAGGCGCTGCAGCCTGCTTGCCATGCTGCCCTCAGAGAGGCCTCAGCCTGGCCGACCTGCTGCTTCCCACAGCCTGTCACCAGCAAAGTGGTGAGTCAGTCCTGTCTGCAAGGGAGATTACAAATGGGCAAATAACATTGGGGAAAAACAAGGTGCATAAAGACTTGCCAGCTGAGCACTGCCATGGGGTAAGGGGACCTCAGACAGGTGCCCTGGGTACCTCAGCTGCTCTCCTGTTGGAACAGATGCCTTCATAAGGCTCTGTAAGGAGCAAAGGAGAGATGCAGCATATGAGTGAGGTGGGTTTAGATTCTTCTTGTGGTAGAATTCTGCAGGATTGTGTTTGGCCATTTCATCTTGTGTCTGTGGAGAGCAGCCTGTCAGGCTGGATAGAGTGGCAGGGGTCTACCAAGTCTCGGCTTACTTCTGTATCAATGCGTCTCAGCTAGAGTTTTATTGGCTTTTCCACAGATACACATTAGTTTACTAGTAAATCCTATGTGTTTTTTTTCCTTCTCTTTTTAATTTATATATTATCCCATATGAAATATTTTCCACAGCCACCTCTGACTGCACAGAGCTACCATGGCTTCTGCTTCTCTGTCATTGAAATGCCTCTAAATCCCATGTCATTTATTATAATAGAAGAAAGTTTCCACATCCACCTTTACTGAGGAGAGCCTCATGTCTCCAAACATAAGCGTCTTTTGGTGGAGATTATCCCCTGTGCAAGGTACAGAGATAGGCATTGAGCCTTCTTTGTCTCTGGATCAGAAGTGACTGACATTATACCTGGTATTAACACATTTATTAAACTTCAAAATCAGCCTGGGAAGCTAGCTGGGTTTCTCTGTATCCTTTTTTGACTCCAGGTGGGTTGTAGAATCATAGAATGGTAGGGGTTGGAAGGGACCTTTAGAGATCATCCAGTCCATCTACCCCTGCAGAAGCAGGTCAACCTAGATCTGGTCACACAGGAATGTGTCCAGGCAGGTCTTGAAGCCCTCCAAGGAAGGAGTCTCCACACCCTCCCTGGGCAACTCCCTCACCTGAACAGTAGAATACTTTTTTCTTATATTTAAATGGAACTTTTTGTGTTCCAGCTTCATCCTATTACCCCTTGTCCTGTTGCTAGCTACTATAGAAAAAAAGTGCTGCCCCATCCTCCTGACACCCAACATTTAGATATTTGTAAATATTAATAAGATCCTCCCTCAATCTTCTCTTTTCTAGACTAAACAGCCCCAGTTCCTGTAGCCTTTCCTCACATGAAAGATGTTCCAGTCCCCTGAGCATCATTTTACATGGATCTGCTATATGACATCCATTTATCAGGAAGGCTGTTGGCTATGCTGATATATGCTGTATTCCCTGTCAAATCTGCTTCTGGAAGGGCAAAGGAGGAAGTAGAAAGCAAAAAGCTTTATCCTTTTCTCCAAGCAGTTGTGGCAAATTAATTCTGTACAGAAGTGCACTTTGAGCTGTTTGTCAGCAGGAGTTGATGACCATACAATGAAGACAGCAAATTTGTTAGAATTCTTTGTGGATACTATAAATAGATTTCTTGTGAGTAATGACTAGATTTCTTTGTCTCTTTCTGCTTNGCTGGATAGAGTGGCAGGGGTCTACCAAGTCTCGGCTTACTTCTGTATCAATGCGTCTCAGCTAGAGTTTTATTGGCTTTTCCACAGATACACATTAGTTTACTAGTAAATCCTATGTGTTTTTTTTCCTTCTCTTTTTAATTTATATATTATCCCATATGAAATATTTTCCACAGCCACCTCTGACTGCACAGAGCTACCATGGCTTCTGCTTCTCTGTCATTGAAATGCCTCTAAATCCCATGTCATTTATTATAATAGAAGAAAGTTTCCACATCCACCTTTACTGAGGAGAGCCTCATGTCTCCAAACATAAGCGTCTTTTGGTGGAGATTATCCCCTGTGCAAGGTACAGAGATAGGCATTGAGCCTTCTTTGTCTCTGGATCAGAAGTGACTGACATTATACCTGGTATTAACACATTTATTAAACTTCAAAATCAGCCTGGGAAGCTAGCTGGGTTTCTCTGTATCCTTTTTTGACTCCAGGTGGGTTGTAGAATCATAGAATGGTAGGGGTTGGAAGGGACCTTTAGAGATCATCCAGTCCATCTACCCCTGCAGAAGCAGGTCAACCTAGATCTGGTCACACAGGAATGTGTCCAGGCAGGTCTTGAAGCCCTCCAAGGAAGGAGTCTCCACACCCTCCCTGGGCAACTCCCTCACCTGAACAGTAGAATACTTTTTTCTTATATTTAAATGGAACTTTTTGTGTTCCAGCTTCATCCTATTACCC
>WBNH01012499.1:539935-618829 GCA_013401255.1 Urocolius indicus
AGTTAAGTCTGCAACTGTTTATCCTGGTTGACTAACTAGTCAAGTGTTTGTACAGAGGTGAAGTTACACTGGCTGAACCCACGATACCTTTTCCTTTGTGGTAAGAAACCTGCCTGTCCTCTGCCTCAATGGACTGGGTCTGTGCACCAGCTGACTATGTCATCATAATCATCAGACTAGGGGCAGGTTACTCATGTGAAGTAAAATCCCTTCCTTCTCCACTCCCTCTCACACCCAAAATGCAAACCTAACCCTAAACATTGTGAATAGGGAAAAAGAAGGTCACAGGCCTTTTCTGAATGTCTTGTGTGGCTTCCCCTTCAGCAAGGACAACAGAACTAAAAACTCAAGGCAGTGAAAATATAGGTCTCTGCTCAAAGTTTTTCAGTCAGCTAATAATGCAGTTAAAGTCTGAAACGTTCCACTAAACTTAAAAAAGGTGAATTTACTTTCCCATGTGTTTTTTTTAAAACTCATATTATTAATTCTTAAATATTAAAATAATTTGCTCTCCTGCTCTTTCTCCTTTGGAGAGCTGTGGTTAGTCTCACTGCCATGATTTTCCTGAAAATGGCCATATAGCTGTAGCATAAAGTCATCTCTGCAAACGTTACCCTAAAGCAAAAAATACAAGTCTGCTAATATGAAATCCTATTTTGGTGTGGCCAAAATCTACAATTCTAAAAGAAGCTGTAACATATTATATGGCATTAGCAAAAGAAAACTGTTGTGTTTGTCTTCAGAGAGAGAAATGGAATAATGTAAGAAAATCACATTTCCCGATATATTGACCTTTTCTTGTAGTAACGTGGTAAGAGCTGAAGAAATCACAATCTTCTTGGAAAAACTGTGAACCTTAACCATAGGTGAATATTGCAGGTGTATTATAATTTAAACAAAAAACACCAAAAAAAAACCAAAAGGAAACATTCACACTGACATGTTCAAACTGACATTTAAGAAATCCTAAAATGTGATACTGGAAAGAGCCATTTCTTGAGCTGTCCCATTTTATCAGGCAGATGAAAATGGTAAAGAATCATCAAAGTCTCAGGCTTCAAACACAGCTCTCCAAAGAGAGGGATTTTCCACAGATGTGCAACTGGTACGTGTGGTTGAGCTTCCTTTTTTCTTTCTAGCACATCATCTCAGCCGTGGGCATCCCAGAGGAAGATTCCATACTAGGATGAATAAATAGGCTTAATAGAGAAACTTTTATAGAGAAATAGAGAAAACAGAGAATCCACAGTCAGTAGATTAGATTAAAGCAATCCAGTAGCCTTATTCTAAAAATAACTTTAGATATGCTGAAGGAAGAAGGGTGCAAAATTGTGTTAGCACAGAAGAAATTTGTCACATATCCTTCACTAGATAGAATGATGTTGCTCAATTGCATGGGAGCAGTTTGTCTTTGCTCTGTATTGTACCTTCATGTGGGACAATGTAAGGATGATAAGGATTACTTCATGTGCTACTTTCTTCCTGATTTGTAGTGCTGAATGTAAACATACTCCAAAGAAAACCCTTCATAGGCACTTGAAAACAGCCTCCTCTTGAAGGTCCTCTTGCAGAAGTGTCCTTCCAAGTGTTGTGTTAAAATCACAGGCTTGCAGATAATCCAGCCTAATGTTTTCTTTAAGTGTTGGGGATGTTTTTTTTTACTAATTCAAATCTTTGTGGCTTTATCTTACAGTTTCTTTGAATTCTTGTGATTTAGTGAAATGGCAGCAACAGGAATCCTTGGTTAGTGTCTGGAGGAGAACAAGGTTAAGTTCTGTACTGATATGATTCATGAGTTGGTAGTTAGAGGGACTACTTGATACAAAGAACCAACAACAACAACAGCCAAACACCTCCAAAAATCTCAGAATCTTGAATGGGCTGAGGAGTGTTCATTGGGAAAGAGAACTCAGGATGTACGTAAGAGCAAGGAGCAGCATTAAAATGTGAGCAGGAGGCAGGAGGATGCTGGCACTGGACCAGTACACCTTGCGTTCGTTCAGAAACTGGGCAGGCCGGAAATTTTCAACCATATTAGTTGAGTTCTTCCCATTGAAGTGAACATTTGAGAACTCAGAAATCTGTAGACAGCAAAAGAAAAAAAAAAAGAAAAAGATCATAAAATCCGTTTTCCACACAGGAAATTGTGATACTATAAACCTGCAGTGCCTGCCTTACTCTATGGCATTGTTTTCAACTGTATGGATGCATTAAATCTTGCAGGAAATAATGTGATGGAGGCTACTGCCAGAGGTCACCAAGAGATGACTTCTTTTAGCCTTAGAAATCATGGGATTTCCTTTCTGTGTGAGCCAAATATTTTGTCCAGCTCAAAAACCTGGCTACACCATTCCTGACGCACACAGTCCTGCCCTCATCTGTCACTTCACAGTGACACAAAGTAAGAGAACTCGGATTTTTTTTTCTTCTTTTTTTTTTGTGCTTCAAATTTCTAACTGCTTCCAGCATGATGCTGGCAGGTGCTCACTCCTGTACACTGTGCCATGCTGTCTTACACGTGCTGAGCATCGCCCTGTGACTGAAGCGATTATGAGTACACTGCAGGTAAGAAACTAAACTACAGATGATGGCTCTCGGCCAGGCTGTGCTGGCTAGCAGTAGTGCTGAAGTTCCACTCCAGGATGTCTGAATTTTTTAATCAATTTGTATTTTTTAGGTGGCCATGATTCAGTCTCCTGTTGTTCTCTGTTTCCTTAAAGCTGATGCTGATAACTTCAAAGTTTGGATTTTGAGGTATTCTGTTCTGCTATCCTGATACTTGAGACAACAGGAGAAAAGCGGTGAAAATTGAGAGTGTGCAGATCAGAGCAGTGGAAGGGCTGCAGGCAAAGCACTGAATTAAGTGTTTACCTGTGAAGGTTTTTGGCTTGCTTCTTACATCAGCATTTCCCCTTCCTTCTCCTTTCCTGCCATTTTTTGAAAGATGATTTAACAGAGTCAAAAAACCTGGATCTAGGGATTATGTTTAGGCTGACATCAAGCCAAATGTGTGTGTCATAGGAGAAAGCAGTGCAGCAGCAGACCAGTTTGTGCTAAATTGTGTGCATAAACAGGCAGCAGAAGTGGCAAATCACCACAAGCAGACATCCCAGGCTATCCCTCTGCCACTTACCTGAAAACTACTGAGCTCCACTGGTGTCTCGAACACTGTCCAGATGACACCTTCGTGGCAGTCGGGAGTGGTGAGGGACCCCTCATACCGATAGTACTTTTTAAGTTTTTCCTCAGGTGGGAGAAGAGAACTCAGTGCCAAAGGCTCCATCTGCGCTTTTTGCCCTAGATAAACCACATGGAAGTACTGTTTGTAACAAGCGTGGCTGCAGGGTTTGTTCACCTTTGTCTCCAAACGTGGCTGCAGCTCGTGGTTGTGCAGAGCCTCATCCTCTCACACACATCCTGCAGTGGCTGGGAAACCTGACTGCCAGCTGCACAGGCTACACATACCTCTCCTGTTAACATGCTGCATGGTTTTACCTTCTCAGTTGGCTTCCTCCTGCAGAAGCATGAGTACTCATTCTGCAATGCTCTGAGTGCTTGATGAACTAACCTGTGTCTTTTGGCTTTGACCTTCAGGTAACTCTCTCCTATACTTAGAACAAGACTGGGCCATGAACTCTCTGGCAGTATATATACTCAAAAGTAAATATATATTGCATTTTGAACAACACTAGTATCTTACCTTTGTATCTGACATTCTGCAGTTCATTTACCAGAGTGACATAGTTTTTATTTTCTTCTTCAGCCTGAAATGGAAAGATTTTTATTTCAAGCCATGCATTTTTCAACAACTGCTTGCTTTGGATTAATTGTGAATAAAACAGAATTGAATCACATGGCTAAAAGGTAACAGCAAGCAGAATATAGAAATGGGTGAGGGAACTAAGTGCTGGCAATGAATGCCTGCAGAGGACAGGAAAGCTTACGTCTTGGACTGCTGTAACGTTGACACAATTGATCGCTCACCCAAATTGATGGTAGATTTGAGATGTGCAATTAAAGATTTGGCTACCTACCTTTATAAAGAATGCTAACACAGCCACACCATCTGCAACTTTCTTCGCTTCTGCTATATCTGAAACATCTTCTCTTATGTGAACAATATGAAGCTGTAAGACAATAGTCAAGGGTGATTATTTGTTGGTTTTGCTCTACATTCCTTGTTGTGAGTGCAGCGTGGCTGCTGCTCTGCACCTATGCTGAAATGGGGCTGGGGCTGCTTTGTTGCTCACAGGCAGGGGAAAGAGAACTCAAGGCCCTTGATCTGAGGCAGGAACTATGCAATGAGTGGACTATAGTTTGAAAGTGCATTTATCAGCAGTTGAATTATTTCATACATCTCCCCAGACAGTGTTTTGCTCTGTGGGCTGCTGTACCCCTCAATTTTCAGCCTGTGTGGGCGAGCAACGTGTCCTCGGTTTCCACTGTTAGGGTTTCACAGGAGAACTAGACAATAGTTGTTGTACAATAGTATCTTAAAAAAAGACAGAATTCCTGAGTAAAAGCTGTAATGCACAGTCTCACCTACCTCCATGGCTTGTTTTTCTCCATCTATGCTGTGCTCTGACCCAGGAAGGTATTGGTGCACATCTTGGACTCCCCAGTGTAAATGAAATTCTATTGCCTTGTATTTTCTTCTCAGACCTCCACTTCCAACTTTAGGGGATGTGTCTAATGTTACTCTAACTGGAGGGGGAAAAAAAAGTTGTTTAAAATACCCTAATCAGATCATACATTAATGGTGTGTGAGAGGAGAGATGTATGTTCACGGAATTCAAGTTTATCCTGAACTTCTGGCTTGGTTTTTCATATCAAGTGTTCCAGAAGTTCAACTCTGCAGAAGCAGAACTCTGAGAAATGGATAGCTGAATAATTGGAAATGAAAGTGAGAAATACCATAGCCCAGTTGACAGTAATATGCAGCAGCTTTTGGGCATCTTTCTATGGCACAGCTCTGATCTCATTTCTACCCAGGATTTGCTCTGTGAACTTTAATGTCTTGTATACAGCTTCACTTGCTGGAGAGCTTACACATCGTTTCCATTGAATAAATAATAGTAAATAAAAAATTGATGCTACTTTTTTTCCCTTTGTAAAATGGAGGGAAAAGACAAAGAACTACTTTGGATTGTTCTGGGGTAAGTACTTTACAGCACAGTAACTTTTCTTTCCGTAGGAGAGATTGTTTTCATCTGGATTGAAGCTCCAGAGATTTCATTTCTGTTTTGAAATCCAAATAAGCTCAAAGCTTGTGTTAGTCATTTAGTTGCTTTACTATTTTATCTGTAAATAGATCCGTAACATACATTTGTTGGCTTCTGTTTATTTAAATTGTAGGACTTTGAGACACTGACCTTTGCTATCATTGAACATAATGATGTCTAATCTCACCTAGAGCTTCTGATTGCAGCTGGATTTTAAACAATAATAGTTTCGGTGTTTGTACTCGTGGATCAGGAATTGGTTGCCCTCAGAAGGAAGACATTTTAAAAACCCAGATTAAAAGCCTAATCCTTTTGCCTAGCTGGGAAAGATGAGAGTTCTGACCAATCCTCATGAATATTAATTTTTGTATTAAAGATATCTCTACACACAGCAACTGTAATAGAGATATTCTAGAACATCATTCTGTAATGGGAAAGTCATTAACCCAGATACTAGCGAAAAGCCAAAACGGTCTGTCAAAATACTGCTGCTTTAAACTAGAATCTCTGGCTGTGAAAATCTACCCAGCTGTCTGTCTTCCTACCTTTCCGTTTTAAGTTAGGAAAGTATTTGCCACTTGCTACTTTCCATGTCAGGTATTTGTTAGTTAATCCAGGATTATAAGAACTTTCTTGGATAAATATTTTAAAGGTGAAATAATTGAGCATAAGAGTGTTGTAGCATCATCACTAGTATTGCTTTTAGAGAAGGAAGTGAAACAGTGCTAAATTACTCTTCACTGATTCACTCAGTTTACTGATTTGCTCTTCCTTGATTTACTGTTTACCGATTCAGCAAGTAGCTGATAACAAGCTCACGTTAGATCACTTCCCATGAAAACAGGTTGAAATCTGAGAATGGTTCAGCTTGTTATTTAAAGAACTAGTAAGATACACACACTTCAAGCCACTGGTTGAAGGACGTTCCCAGGTTACGTTCCTCTTCAGCAGAATTCTTCTTTGTGCAGAAGCAAGGGTCAGAAAAGGCAAACCCAGAAGTGAAGGGTATAGGAATATTCGACAGAAATTATATACCTCTGCCAAAACCATTGTGCTAAACCCCTTCACTCACCCATCTCCTAGTCCTAGAGGTTGTTGTTTGACTTAGAGGTTCCCTAGACATCTCAAGCTCTCTTTCTGCACCAGCACATAATGAATTTATGCTGAGATGCTCAAGAACTATGTCCAGAATGCAAACATTAGATCATAGAATCATAGAATGGTAGGGTTGGAAGGTACCTTTAGAGATCATCTAGTTCAACCCCCCTGCAGAAGCAGACCAATCTAGATCAGGTCACACGGGAACATGTCCAGGCAGGTCTTGAAGACCTCCAAGGAAGGAGACTCCACGACCCCTCTGGGCAGCCTGGGCCAGGGCTCCGTCAGTCTCACAGTGAAATAGTTTTTTTCTTGTATTTAAATGGAACTTTTTGTGTTCCAGCTTCCCACAAAGTTCCCAGAAAGCCTTGGTTCAGAAGGTGTTCTGAAAGTTCTGCTTCTGAAATGCAGGGACACTATCTCATTTTTGCTTCCTTGCTTTTAAATAGTGGTAGTGATATCTAACACCTTGCTGTCATGGTTTAGCAAGGAGCAGCTTTTGCTTGGTAACAGGGGGAGCTGGTTGCAGTGAAGACCCGGATAAGAGTTTTTGGACTCTCCCCCGGCTCCTGGGTTCAGAGCCACCCCCCGGCCCGGCTGGGCCAATCTGGCGCCTCTGCCATCACTATTTAGGGACGGGAATTTGAAGTGCTTGGCAGGAGGTGTAAGGGTGGTACAAGATGGAGGCGACCATGCGGACCCCACAGTCAGAGAAGGAGGAAGGAAGGAGGAGCATCAGAGCAGAGACCCCTCTGCAAGCCGTGCTGAGAATGCAGGNTGTGTTGTTTGTTTTGTTTCTGTTTTGGGGTTTTATGTTTTAGTTGGTATTAAATTATTTTGTGTTTTCTTCCCCAAGCCGAGTAGCCTGGTCTGTTTTGTCCTGCACTTGCTCTCCCTTCCCTTTAGCAATCCTCAAGTCTTCGGTACTTGAGGTTAATCGTGGTCTTTTATTCCCTGATGGGCCTAAACCACGACACTTGCCCAGGACATGGAAGAGGTGAATGGATGGTTCCAAGTGACAGCATAAATATATAATAACATATCTGGCAGTACTTGCCTGTATGTCCATTATTTTCTATGTTCCATTTTGAAGATCCCTTCACATCATATCCTTCAAAATTCAGTGGCTTAAGGTTCTTGTCATAAACAGCATTTTTGGTGACAATATTGATAGGTGACTGTTTGTTTCCACTGCACGTGATGTCTGCTTCATACCAATGTCGAGGATCTATTTAAGGACAAAAAAAAGTTAATTTATTTCTGTAGACTGCAAATCATTGATAAAGCCAAACCACATAACAGTCACTATATTCTCACTTGGGAAACTGGAGATATCTTTGAAGGAAAGGTCTTTGGATGTTGGAATTTAATAAAGGAACTTTCTTGGCATGTATTTTTTTGTAGTTTTAAAAAGATAAATATGCTACCAAAGTGTTCTCTGAACCTTAACAGGAAAAAATTGCACATGCCAATGTCTGTAAAACAGAAAATAAACTACCACTGAGGTTGACTGAATTATAGGAACTTGGAAACTATAACAAAACAAACAAAAACCAGTTGTGGTGGTGCTGCTGAGAGTGTGGTGCGCTCTCCTGCAGTCAATTCCAGGGTAAGCTGGGCAAGACACTGGGGTGAGCAGGAGAGCAGGCAGCCTGGGGAGATCCTGCTGGGAAAACAAAAGCTGCAGCTGTATGTGGAACATGAGGATTGAGCAGTACCTTCACATTGTGGCTCTTCTTGCTTCTGTGACCGATAGCACCAGTGGACTCCAACTGAAAAAAAAACCAATAGCAAATCGCAAACTATTAGATATTCAAACTTAGATTAATTAAAAGCTATAGCAGTTGTCCCTCCCAAAAGCAGATGTGTAGATTCACAACCTGCAGTCCTAAGAGGCTGATAAATCGCCACACAGTTTGGACAGCTTCTTGGTTTTGTCTGCCCGATTTTATAGAGAAAGGTATGTCATTAATATAGAAAAAACAGTGACTGGTAAGAAGTGCGTAATTCAGCAGTAAAGAAATCTTCAGTTGCTAAAGATTTGTTAGCAGTATGGAGTGCATTATCCAGCAAATCTAGCTGGGTTCTAAGATTAAATAATTCAGAAGAGATCATAAAACTCCTGCAGCCCTGTCTTTTCTCGAGATCTCTTCCTAGTGTTCAGTGCACCAGCTTCCAACAGGTATTATTCCCTTCAAAAACCATGCTAGTAGTGAATACCAGAACTCTGCATGGGTGGCAGTGTTAAATAACTTGGCTTTGTAACCTTGGCTTCAGCAGGTACTTGAGGCAAAGTTTCCACATATAAATATATGTAGTATTAAAATACATTACCTTTGATCAGTTCTGTACTTGCCATTCTTTCCTATACTTGTAAATTTGCTTATGCAAGATGACTTATCTCACTCTGTTCCGGGAACTGTGTTTGAGATTACTTGGGGCAATAAGGAATTGTAAGAAATGAAGGATCTCAATTCCCCAAATGTGTGAAGAATCTCTCCTCTAACTCAGCTGTGATCCTCTACAGACGGCTGCGAAACTTTGCAGTAGCACATCTTAATCGTACTGTTTTATTGTCAGAAGAAATATGAAATTCAGAGGAAGAGAGCTGATTTCATTTCTGTGGATCTAGTCAGGAAACTCAGGGCTATTTTGTTTATTGCAGAATGCTTCCGTGTCTGTTTATGAGAGTTATGAAGTTCAAATGGACTTTAACGGGAATAATTCTCTTTGGCTATTTGATCAACAACAATTCAAAACTTCTTATGAGTCACAGGATAGCTTGTGTTTGCATATGGTTAGTAAATGATAGGCATTTTAATGAGTGGCTAATCAATTTTTAGGAGTTGTTATGGAGGAGTCCTGTCATTAGATTGCTAATTACCATAAACTGTCATCTTTTATAACACATCTACAGGAAGGCTCGTAACTGCTTTTAATGCCTTTATCTTCATCTCACTAGCACAGCAATGCCATTCATCTAGTAAGTATTTAGAAGTAGTTATAAATAGAACCTAAATATAAAATGGAGCTGACTATAATAACAGAAAGAGCTTGGATGAGCTCATGGCAATTAGTATAATCTTAAAAAAATGGTATTGCTTTAGTTCATTTGTCATGAAAATTAAGTGTATGCTGAAAACTGTAAATAATGATTAATTTTCTAGTTTAGCAAATGTTTAGTAATATTGAGAAGAAAAGTAAACAACTTTTGCTACCTGTGTATTGTAAGCACTGTAGGGACTTCTACATTGTTGTTCCATTAATCTTTTTTAATCATAAAAATATTGGTTTTGACAAGGTGTTTTGGGTTTGTTTTTTTTTTTTACACACTTCTAAACATAACTGAAACTTAGCTTTAAAACTTGCGATTTCTGAAACGGATTGTTGCCTTTTTTTCAGGCCTGTGTACACAAGAGAGTGGCCAGACCTCCAGCAACACCGAGTCATTTCTCAGCTCTACTGGGAAACAGCAGAATCAGAAGTTTCAGTGGAATGTCTCCAGGTGCCTTAATCAATATTTTAATCAAGAAACACCTAGCAGATATGAGGTGAGCCAATCTTCATAATGCTTGGTTATGTTTCATATATGTTAGTGCTTGCATGGATGAATACCTGCAGATATATTTTTGGCAGCTCCTGTAGTCCAGTGGTCAGCCTATTCTTTAACAATTTGTTGTACCTACACTCTGTGATTGGGAGTGGTCTTTCTTTGCAACCAGCCTTCAGGAGGCAAAAACTGGCACTGCAGGAATAACCTGGACACAAATGTTTAAAGGTGGTACCATCGATGTAGCATGACAGAATAGTTACTTGCAAAGAGTTCAGCTCAAGGTGTTTGGGATGTGAGTTAAACTAGAAAGTTGTCAGCTGAGAAATCAAGGTCAGTTGAGGCATTCTGGTCTGTTTGCCATAAATTCTTAGAACAAGGACTCTACTGTTCTGGGTTTGTATAGTGCATTGCACAATGGGAGTGTGATTGTGACTTACCACATCAATTTGTCATGCAAATCAAGTTTTACGGTTCAATCAGATTCAGTTATAAGTGTGGTAAGTTCATTGTTCCTTGGATGTATAGCTATGGAACTTTTAGGCTGTGACCATAGCACCACAAAAATCAGGGACAACCACGGGAAACACTGAGGGAAGGTAAACATCATAAAATCATGTCAGCAGTTCTTATACAGTGTTTCTGTATCAGCAGAGCGAAACAGAAGTGGGTTATGGAGCCTTTCACTGCTGAGTCTGGCTCCAACCCTTCTCAAACAAGGCAACCACTGACAGTTGGTAGGTGTTTGGCAAGTTCTCTTAAATAAGCCTCTGGGTTTCAGTCATGTCTTGTAGATTGATGCATGAGCACACTAAAAATCTTTCAGCCTGCACATAAAGATGATAGGGAGAAGTTTGAAAAATTAACACAGAAAAAAATCCATCCTTCAGTTGGCTACTGCTGCCTTACATTCAGCACTCCTGAGTAATCTTCCTTCTTCTAGTGAATGCAAAGTACACCAAGTAATTGGCATCTAATTTTTACTAGGTTTCTGCAAAACTCCTAAGGTCTACAAACTAACAAAGAAGTAGTGGGTTTCTTAGCAAGTACTTCTCACAGTTGTGGTTTAGAAAGTTGGATGGTGTCAGTGAGGTAAAACAGGATGTAAACTCAGCAATTCTTAAGAAAAAGGTCCTTAAAGGTGTTAAAACCTTAAACAATGAGCTAATCAAACATTTCAGAATGCCTGGGCAAACAACGAATTAATGTTTATTGTGAATTGGATTTTTTTCTTTTTTGGTTAGCAGTAATGCAGGATTAGAGAAAAGGATTTTTTTTTTGTGCAGATACTGCTCAGGAGGAATCAAACTGCCATAACCTGTGCCACTTACAAGGAAAATTTGCATTTGACTTTAATTTGAATCTGGTGTGATTCCTCTCTACCTATAGAGACCTTGCATTTACAATGGGCCTTTTTGCCCCCTGGGCTTTCTGGCTCTATTTCTGAAGCAAGAATGAAAGATACTTGTCACATACAGTCAGTTGTCTGTGGTCTTAGGCATGATTATGCCCTAAGGTATGTTGTCTAATCTAGTTTTAATTGTCTGAGAGGCTCCTGCCACTTCCCTTAGGAGACTTTTCCACAGTCTATTAGCCTTCACTGTCAGGAAATGTTTCCTGTTTGATAGCTTATATTTTCCACTTGCTTATCTGCATCCCATCACTTCTAGAAATATCACCGAACCACTCCAAACAATTCTTTTGCCTCCCTAGTGTTTATAGCATTCAAATAGTTCCTGCATATTCTGTAGGTCCTATTCTTGCTTTGTCCATTCTTTGTCCCATCTCTTGACAATGTGCCCTTTACTTTTTCACCATTTCTACCCCAAAGCCTTTTGTGTCTCTTTCTCTGAAGCCCCTTTCTTACAGGGACTCTGTATGTAGCAGATCGCATCCTGCATTCCTTGCAGCTGACTGCTCTGTCAGTCAGACCTCAGCCTCCTCATTCTCTTTGCTGATGACTCTTTCATTGTCCTGAAAAAAAAATGCAGCAGAAAGTGGAGGTTTTGGTGTTTGGGTTTTTGGGATTTTTTTTTGCTTGGTTTTGTAACAGGTGCTGAAATTATCACTGTGATATGAGCTGCCCTGAAGGGTTTCATTGTTTATTCCCATAACTTGCTACTACACATGAGTTAAGCCAGGAGCATCCACACTTTGCTGAGCATAGTGTTAGATAGCAGTCAACACTTCCAAAAGCTCCTTTGCCTAGCTGGCTTTAAATAGAGATGTTTACATTATTTTCACCATTGGAATTAATATAGTTCAGTAAACCTGTACATTCAGTATACATCTACACCTGGACTACTGCATTATCAACTATATCTGGCTCCTCTGTTTTATCACAGGTTCTGGATTTAAGTGCCAATGCACCATATCATAGGTGTCACCTTGACTTTACTGGCTTTTAATTTAGAGTGGGGCTGAACTAGGCTGAAAGGCCTCCTCTTCCTTCACAAAGTTCAAGACAGTTAAATTTAGGGAGTCTCTGTTGGCAAGTAAACCGTCCTACTTATCTCTGTTTCTTCCTTGTCAAATTTACAACTGGTTTCCTGACCAAAGCTGTTTCTTGGCACTAGAATAGCTGGAAAACAATACAATTACGTATTGTTTTCATTTTGTTGTAAATGTTTTCAATTGTTTTAGCTATCAAGCCCAGTTTGGAAACCTGCAGCACAAAAATTCCTTCAGTTGAGAACTCCCTCTTCTGTTCACTTACGCAGACGGATGGAGGACAGCGCTTCTGGCTGCAAGCCAGGATGTGAGCAGTTTGCCAACGGGCTATTGTGTGATCTAGGAAAAGACCCTTAAGCTCTTTGGACCATGGTCAGATTGCTTGAATTCCATAAAAGTTCCTAAATCTACTTTGTCCTAGTTGTTCCCTGCTTGCTGCTCTACTTAGACCTGCTGAGTAGTTGCTCAGAAGCCCACATATCCTCTGTGCCATGGGACAGATGGTACTCGGGCTAGATGAAAATTGCCTTTTTATTTTGTCCATCCACATAGAGTTACTGAAACAGGTTTTATCCTTCTGGGTAAAGTGATTGGAAGCCCATAAATTTTCTTTGTTGATGGTTAGTTATTTTTATTAACCTTCTCTTTGAAGTTTGAATGCCATTTATGCCACTGAAGTGCTCAGCCTGAAGTACTGAGTAAGAATATCCTCAGTTGCTTTTTAGTTAAAAACCCTTTTCTCTCTTTCACTGACTGGCTCTTTTGTTTGTCTCTTTAGATCTCTTGTCACCGTCTTTCAGCTATATCCTCACTGACAATCGTTTTCTGAGGCACACAAGCTGATAGTGCTCCATTGCATTGCTGCTTATCAGAAAGCCCAAGCTACCCTGAACACTATAGTTCTCACTACTGCTCTGCTGCCCACTGCTTTCAGATCCATCCCTAAGCTCTGCTGTAACCATGGCTTTGCAGCAGAGGGAAGGTTGGCCCCTTCTATGAAAATGACAGCAGCTAGTTTTGCATGTGGTATATTTTTAGCTTTGGTTTGTGTTGGGCTTGTTCTATCTTTAGCTTACTTTGTGAAACTTATTATCTTTAGTACAAAAGACAAAGCAACTTAGAAGAAAGTGGAATTTAAGTCTGTCTTTTTAATTAATGAGATTTCTGAACACAAACTGAGCATATACACTGAAGTCTATTTATACATTCTTAAATATTGCACATCCTCAGGAAGCCCTGATCAACTACTTTGACAGGCAAAATCAGCTCCAAATGTTTACTTCTGGATTTGTGCATCTGTAATTATGTAAAAAGAAATGTTTGTGCCCATTCACCACTCCTCTATTCATTTTTACCTGGAAAATTTTCTTTTCATAATGATTTACATCTGTATGGAGTTAACCTTGAAAATAAGCTTTATTATAGTACTGAAGCATTGCAAGTAACTACACCTGCTCAGAGCACAGAGTTTATAATTTACACATGTATATATAAATCACATACTCAATTAGGTCTTTGTAACACATATAAACTGGAAAAGGAAGTAAAGATACAGAGATTGGAGCATTCTAGATATGTCCTACAAGCATTTGCCAACTACTTCCTTTGTGTCAGAGAGTGAGGAACAATGATTTTAGCTGTGACTTGTGATTCTTTCGTAGCCTCTGTCATATATATGTGTGTCCTCAGAAACTTGCTGTATCAAAGGAGGAAGCTGGTCTTTATCAAAAAATTAATATCCAGGGCTAAGGTGATTTGCTTCTGTGAGGCATTTTGCTTTGCTTTGTTTACAGCAGAGGCAGCATCAAATAAAATTCAGAAATCCTTTTTAAAGTATTTTATATTTAACTAAAGCAAATTACTTTGTGGCTTTACTATACTTTGTAGACTTTTGTGCTGGGATTATGATGACCGATCTTTATGACTAGAAATCTAATAACAAGTCATTAGGTTCTGCAACATACCAAAGCTTCTCCCACAATGCCACAAACAGGGGGAAAAGCCTGTTTGTACAGACACGTAGCTGAAGAGCTGGGCCTTGCAGTATGTCTTGAAGACGTAAAGGTTTAGGCTGGTTTTTTAGACAGCTGAGAGAAAGGTGTTTCACAGCAGCCCATGTCTCTGAAAATGCTTTTCTGATGCTAAATCTTCAAATCTAAATGTAAGAGCTAGGAGAAAGCATGACTCTAGTTTTCTTAAGCATCACAGTGCACAACTTGCAGCATATAAAGGACATTCCAGTTCTTATGCTGGTGCCTTTTGCTATAAGAGAAAAGAGAGTAATTCTTAAGCTGAAGTAAAGTCACTTGCACCTTGTATGGCACCTGTGTATGGCTTCCGCCGTGCTCTTTTCCTTCCCCCAGAGCCCAAGGGCAACAGGAAAGCACTCTGGCTTGGATGCCAAAGGACCAGGTGATACAGCACATTGCAGTTCTACGTGAGGTCAGCTAAACAGAGAGTTAATACAAGTTGGTGACAATGGAGTGTACCCACACTAGTCAGGCTGGTTCTTAAATGAAGCATTAATAATGTGATTGGGTCCACTGTGTACATGGAAAATTGCCCACTCGTTGCATGTCACCTGCAGAAACAGGCTGCAAACAAATGAATGGTGATTTTTTGAAATTAAGAGCTGTGATGCCCTTGCGTGCATAAGCCTCAGTTCCACTTACACACAACACTCTCTCTGCCTTCCCCAATGAAACAGGCTGTTGGAGCAAAGTGGAAAGCTGCTCTCTGGCTCCGCTGCTTTACCTGCTGCTCTGCCACAAGTGCTTTCCTGTCTATTGCTGAACTTTAGTGTCAAGCAAGAGTGAGAATGAAATAATTAAAGTGCATTTGTGCCTTTACCATAAACTGTGGAAGAAAACAAGTGCACTCTGAGATGGCAGGATCTGCAACCTTAGACAGCCTGGATGAGGAATGTGTCCACTTCTCCCTCAGCCATAAACCCCCTCCACTTGTAATCTAAAGATGTCAATGAATGTGACAGTGGCTAAACCTCTGTTCACTGTAACAGTCCCTCTTGCAGAGTTCATTAGCTAAAATGTAATTGCAGGATCCACATTTAATGGGAAAATTTATTAGTAAAAAATGTCAGAGTTTCAAAGTTATTTAGTACCAAGTGCTCCTGCTACTGGTTCAACACAGGTGATAAAACTATAAAACCCTCTGCTGCCTGCAGCCTGCTTGTGCAATTTCTGTAGCTGTGGGAGAGGGGAGCGCACAGCGCGGGGTTAATGGGTGTCTCTTGCTCTTGATGCACACTCAGCAACCTGACAAATGTGAGCTCTTGTTTCTTCTTGCATGCAGTAGATCTGACAACGATGGCATGCACTGATATGGCTGGATGATGGCAGGCAGACTCAGATAAGGCTTTAAAGCTGTTCTGGCAGCTTGAATGATTACACAGAAGAAAGACTCTCTTAAGTGATATATCCTGCATAAAGATCATAACTTGAGATCAAAAGTCTGTCTGTATTGCGATAGTAAAGGTAATTACTTTGAGATAATATCAGTGATAACTTGCCATTTACATATTTAATCGTACATATTTAATCATGTATCGGATTAGGTGGATGGAGAGAAGGAAAATTAGGCAATCCTTACTTCCTAGAGCACCTAAGGACTACTGCCTGAAGCAGCTGTGGCTCACCACCTTTTCTGTATGCCAAAGGTCTCATATTGCAGTTCTTGTGTCTTAAACAAATGAAAATCCCAGAGTGTATGTAACTGTACCAGCAGCTCAATTTTGCCAAAGCTAAAATGAATTTGAAATGCAACTATAAATATGTGTGCAGTCTTTAGTGTTAGAACTGGAATGGAAAACACTACAGCATAGTTGTTATGCTGCTTATAGAGGTATCAGATATTATCTTGTATTTGAATGGCCCCGAGGAAATACCAGACTGAGAATTAATGCTGACAACATCAATGTTAGCATAGTTACGTGAATTTTAAGTCTGTGAAAGTTTAAAGTACGTAAGTACACTCTATACAGAAATATAAATAATAAGTAGTAGTAAGTAATATATAGAAAATTAAAGGAATCGTGTTCTATCAGTCTTTTGGAGCATTAGAGCATGGACTGTGGGTCAATGTCTTCTCATGGCTGAGTCCTGGTCTACGATAAAGAAAAGGCTAAAACATTCCATTCCTCTTAAAAATTTTTGATTTTCAATAACACTTAGAGCTCACTATAGCCTCATCACAAACCTTCCAGCTGGATGTTTGTTACCATCCTCTGAAATTCTTGCTTTCTGAATGTCACTAGACTGAATTTAACACAAATAAAGCCTCTCTCTCAAAAGCGTTGGAATATTCCTTTTGGATCACTGCAGAGATATTGCCTCTCTTCTGCCTGTCTAATGGCAATACTAGAGGGTCATGAATATCTTGAAAGAATCAAGCAAGATATTTAAGGTGCATCAGTGCAGCTATGAATGGAATATACCAGCCAAGAGGCATCTAGTCAGTGAATGAGACGCTGGACAGAGATTCAAGCTAGATGGTTTCCCTTCCTGGTGCTGGTTGATCTCTAGGCAAGTGCCTCAGTTACCTCTGTGTAGAAAGAGGGTAATGAAGCTTGCTTCGTTATAAAGCCCTGTAAGCCTTTTAGTAATAATTTAAAAACATATATGCCACAATATTAAGACAGGTGAAGGTTGAAAGCAATTTGAAAGACTGGCAATCAGTCATATTGAATGTTTACGTGTGGTGAATTATGAAGCTGCCCAGATTACAGTAACAGCACAGGTGGAGATGTGTTAAATGAGCTGATAACTGGTTATTACTCCAACTAGTTCTGAGAAGTGGTGAGATGGAAAAGAAGGTGGGGGGGAGAGCAAGTTCCTTGTGCATTAATGTGCAGTTTGCCTCTATACTCAGAGAAGAAAGTTGAAATACACACCGTTGAGAGAAAATCAACAAAACATATTGCATACATCTCTATCTTACATCCATCTACTCAAGCACTAATTACTAATTCTAATCTAATAAAGCACATAGGGTATTCTAAATAGTCTCTCCACATCCTGTAATAAATCTCTTAATAGAGCAGTAAATTTAGTGAAGTGTTAATCAGTCAGTAATCAATATCAAGCAAACACTGGTTGTAGACTCTGGAAGCACAAAGGTACTTCGAGTTTTTGTTCACCTGTACAACATGTAGGAAGCTTCTAGAGAGAGAATATCTGTAAAATATGGGCTAAAGAATAGGGAAGGTATTTGAACTGCCAGGTAAGAAGGAAAAGGCAAGCTAATGGATATGGATACAGAGAATTAATTAAGAACGGGTAAATAAAACGTGAGAAACACCCCTATTTCCCCAGTGTTCAGGTTGTGTTCCTTCAGGCACTTTCTGAGCATCACAGACCTCTGTTACTTTAAGTCTGGCAACTGAATCTTGATTTGCTTTAAAACCATGTCCCTTTGATAGGCTCTTGGTGCAGTGCTTCCCTCTGATACCCCTGATAATATGGTATCTCTTTTTTTTTTCCTTAATGCACTCTGTCTGTTTTAGAGCAAACAATAGACCCTTCATTACTATTAAGAACTGCAGTGTTTATCTTTAATTTCGAGGCTGTGTGCTGATATTTACACAGGAAAAGTGATTTATTCAATGTTATAGCATTGCTGGTCTGATAGAAGCATAGAAACCCCTTCTGCATTTTTCAATACTAATTATAGATTGCTGTTTAATCCAGTCATCCTAAGTGCATCGTGTACTTATGGACATAGTGCACAGAGTGCAAAAATAGATGGATCTCTGGGCTAATGCAGCAAAAGACATATTGTTCCTTCTCAGTAGGCAACAATAAGGATTTCATCTTATATCACACACAACAAAGTACTGTAAGCAAAAAACTAAAACAAGCTATTTGAAGTTTTAAGAAGTTTACAGATAAAGAAATTATGTTTTGATTTCAAAAATTTGTGTACATAATTAACCAGAGAGATCCAGTCAAACCTCATTCATTTTGCTTGGAGAATGAAGGCAGTTAAAATCTCTGAAGATGAAAAAAAACCCTACTCGTTCATTCATGAGAAAAAATCTACACTTGATATTTTACCACAACTAATGAAAAACAAGGAAATAAATAAAACATTCTTCATCTGAAGCACAGAAGAATTAGAGACTCTGTACTGTATGTACTGGCACTCAGGAACAAATAATAAATAAGAATAACCTTAGTACATGGGGTTAGAAAGAGCAAGCAAGGACTTACCTACTGCCTCTGTCTTGAGAATGTGCAGAGATAACAGAACAAGGAACAGCAATTCCATTATTTATTTTAAATAGGCTCAGTGTTGAAACCAGAATTGATTAGACTTCTTAGCATGTGATCATATTTCTGCTCTCAGTTTTATACTGGAGTAAGTAGTCCTGGACTGACCTGAAAGCCATAGCCAGGAAGGTGAACTCCTCCCCTTTGTAATTTCTCCAGATTTTCCCTACTCCTGATTTGCCTATTTTTTTTTTTTCATTTCTCCAAGATGAATGGCAAAAGGACTAATGATTTCTGGCACTAAGCAAGTAGCCCGTCATGAATCACTGATACTTTGCAACCTATGCACATTTAGTAACCTATAACTAAAATGCTACGTTTTAATTTACTGGTAGGGTTTTTTTTTTACAGCCTACAAGACATTCAATCAACACATGCCTTAAGGTTAGGGTTTTGTTGCAAAAAACTCATTTTCTCACCCCCCCCTCCCCCCAATCCCTACCCACAAACTTCCAAACAGCTGCTCAGATGGAGTAGATTTGTGAGACTGGAAAATATTACTGTGTGCAGTAGCAGGAAATGTTTATTAGGTCGCATCCAATACGTTACTTATATGCTTTTGCACTTAGTGAAGTAATTGAGAGCTTTTTTGTTTTATTTGGGGTTTTTTTTGGTCCTTCTTCTTTTTTATAACACTTTTTCTTAACTTTCCTGATTCTGGTATTATAGTATAAGATATGCTGGTTTAATCTTTCTTATCTCCCTTTTGCTGTCTTACCTGAATGCTTTAGTTCCACGTGTCTGATTCAGTGACAGTTCAGGCTTTATGTTCAACAAACAAAGGTGTGTACAGAGAAGTGGCATTTTTGCTCTATAGTCTCTGTTATAGACACATTTTCATCTTTTTATTTGGGGGTGGATTTTGACACAGCTGAGGAAAACAAAAGAGGGAGTGCAAATTCTTTCCCTTTCCTAAACGCCTCTCTGTCTGTTAGAGTGCTGGGTTGGGTGCAAGAGAAGGATACTTGACCCAGTGCTCTTCCATGAGGGGCCAGACAGAGCGAAACAACCGAGTAACTTTGGTCATCCAGAAAGGACTGAATTAAAGAAATAAGCCAAGAAAGTGCTTCTTGCTGTCAACATGAGCTGTGGGCTTCCAGGTGAAGAGAGTGGCCATTCTGCTGTTAGTAGCTGGGGTCACGCAGGATGGGGACCTTTAACAACAATGGGAAATCAGACATAAGACTTGGGAGACAGTCTTTATTCATAAAAAGGATGGCTATAAATAACATTCCAACAATGAAGATTTGCTGGGTAGTGTTTTTCCACTCTGGATTAGATAGATTAAAGCATGAGCAGACTGTTATTTGCCTAGCACATGGTGCAAAGATAAATAGTTACTGCAGTGACAAGAACAATAAGGGAATGTGTTGCATTTTTTTAACTTCCTAGTTTGGCAATCTTGGTGGAGCTATCTTAAGCAAGATGTATGCTGAGCACGTAGGGAGCACCAGGGGCATGAACCTGGCAGGGTCAGGCATCTACAAGACCATCTACATGACGATCTTCGGTGGAGGAGAAGAACCAAAGCTCTTTGATGCTTTTTTTGTTTTTTTACTTTGCTTGTGTTTAGTTCTCTGAAAGCTAAGAGCCTGCTAGAAACCCCTTCTTTAGGACTGAAAAATCTGAGTTAGAAATTTTGATCTTGAAATTCAGGATTCTTGGGTGTGGGATTTTTTTTCCATTTCATTTTTTTTTCTTCCTTTTGTAAACCTTCCAGCCTGTCATTCTTAAAGTGGTAATAAACTGAACTGCAACCATGTTATCTAGGTCTTTATTTGTGATAGAAAGCAAAGGCAGACTTACAGAAAGACACTCCCTGTCTTTATAAAATCTGTTATCTAAATAATCTAAATAAACAGGGCAGATATCATTTATCCTTTTTTCTAAGGACACTTATCTGGTAGGTGCCGGGTTATCAGTCCTCTATGGCATCTTTGTACCTGGGGATATTTTTGAAAGGAATTGCACTGTAGTTGGGTTTTACATCAAGGCCTTTGGACATTGAACCTAAATATATTTGATGATCTAGGTCAGACAAGAGGCAGTTACTTGGGGAGTCTGTCACAGATCATTGAAATTTAAGGCTATTTTTTTTCCTGGCATAATGAGAGAGCCACAGCAGCAAAGATTTTGGAGATGTTTCCTCCAGGCTGGGGGTTTCTAAAACGCGTGAGATCTGACATAAGCCTGCTGCTACTGAAAGGGCTTCATGGGAAGTTTGGAGGGGCTGATGTGATGACTAATGAGATTTGCATGTGTCTGAGCCAAATGATCCTACCACGTGCTGATGAAGGAAGTCCAGAGCTGTTCCTAACCTTCCAGCTGAAGTAGCCTTGTGTGCCAGCAGCACAAGCAGGAGAGGATGAGAGCAGGATAGGTCTGACTCAAAAAAGGCACAAATGTATGAGTCCCAGTCAAAGCCAAGTTGGTAGCACAGCTCCTTGTGCTGGGAGGCTGATTGTTGCTCTCAAAGTAAAATCTAAGGTTTGTGAGGGTGAGACCGACTGGAGTCCAAATCCTGTTCACTAATGAGCTGACCTGGGAGGAATCATTCCTGTAGTGAAAGAGGAAAGCACTTCCAAAGGACTTAACACACAGTCATATTTCGTGCTTGGGAACCCTACCCTTCCCAGTGAAAGTAAACACTAAATGCTCTTTATTTAATTGTGTGCTGTGATTTTCTTCATTAACCTTCCCTCACCACCTAACAAGAAATCTGGAATTTTGTAGCTCATGGTGAATCAGAAACATTATCTTTCACATGAAAATGTGGGCTGGCTGTGATTTTCTCTGAGTCTACTCTATTGGGGACCTTTTTTTAATGCAGTCTTTTCTGTGCAATAGTTGGAAGTACCTGCAGTGGTTCTTTATTTGGCCTTCCGCCCAGTTCTGATGCATTCACTGCTTACTATCTATTTTAGGTTGTACCTGGGGATTAGATCCTGTGTAGTGTGTTGTCGTCATCAGTAAAGCTGAACTTCTCTCCTTCGCCCAGTATTGACGTGAAGCACTATTCTTTATGTGGGTGAACAGTCTTCATTTGGTTGAGTGACAAAACACTAGTGGTGCCTAACTCATCATTTCCTAGAATTAGGAAGCTGTGTTCTGCAGGACATGTGTGTCTCAGCTGTGTATTTAACTCTGTGTTTACAGCCTGTCTAGTTGCTTTGCCCAATTTTGAAGCACACATATTTGGACCATTGCTTTCTTGTAAGGAGTCCTCAGTGCCTCTTAAAACTGTTTAGTTCAGAAGGAAAATGCCCTTTGTTTAAAGGGATATGATGAACAGATGGCCTTTTCACATTTAAATTATCAGTGGAAGGCTTTGTTTACCACACAGTCTTGGTTTCAGCTATTTATCAATGTTTGTCTCCCTTCAGATAGCATAATACAACTTCCTCAAAGGTGAAAATAACAGTCCTGGCATCTGAGAGAAGCATTCTGGCTCTGCATAGGCAGAGAGAGGGCCTGCTTTGGGGGCCTTCTTACAGCAAGCTGTCCTTGCCGTTATTTTGTGGCTTGTAGCTAACATAATGCTAAGCAGCAGTGGGAGACATTCAAGCCTGATAATTGTCTTTGCTTTATGTTCCTTATAAAAACCATGAAAGCATAGCTGGGATGTCAAATAAAACCTGTGAGGCAAAAATTCCTCAAAGAGAGTGGGTGGAGGAGGAGCAGAGAGCTCTGTTTTGAAAACATCTCACCAAAATATTGGAAGGAGATCATACATCCCATTTGTGTCTTCCTCTCCAAAGAGGAAGACTTCAGTCTGCATAAATTAAAACATAAATTGGAGTAATAAGATGTTTATTTGTATTACTCCCTTTCCTGAATGTTCCTTATTTGTGGGCCTCATGATGCCCACTGAAAGACTGAGCAGATGAATGTTCTTGTCTCAAGGCTTTGCTGAAGGTCGTGGCAAGAAGGAATTAATCTTCCTCAATACTTAGCCAAGCTGCATGCCATTTGCCATTTTTTTTTTGCTCAGGTTGTGTATTGGTAAATTGTACAGTTGGAGGGATAACTGAAGAGAAAATTGAACTGTTGCATTTCTCGGTATGATGTCTCAAGGACAGGAGTAAGAACTGGCTGTGAGTTCAGGGAGAATGTGACAGGAAAGAAACCAGATCAGTAAAATTCCTTATCTTTTCAGTACCTTGTTTTTCTCATGTGTACAGTGTATGTACGTGACTTTGAAAGTAATGCCAAGTAGTTTAATTGTGCCATAGAGTTCTTCATTACACGGATGCTACTTTTTCTCCTCAAACTCATTACTCATTTCTTGGTGTATTATCAACATAAAGGACATAGAGCATTGGTGTTGCATTGCACTACAGTAAAAGTGTACTCTGTCCAAGGGTTACTGTACAGAACTAAGACTCAGCTCCTGAACTTAATTTCCTGTTTTGAAATCAACTTCAGCATGTCACAGCAGGGGCCTGTTGTTCTGAGAGCTGCTGAGCACTTGTGATTCCTGCTAAAGTCTGAGAGCTGCAGGTTACTGGTAGTTCTGAAACTGCCAGCTCAGTTTTGTTCAGTTACAATTTCCACAACAGCCACTTGAAATGAATAGTCCTTAAAAATTCAGGCTGAAGCTTCTCATGTCTCTTAGTCTCTTCAACACGTTCAGTGATTGCTGTCTTCTCTGCAGGCATAGTCGTCACATAATTACTATTGAACTCTGTGGTTCTCTATGAAATAATGCCATTTCTTACACAATAGCAATTTGGACATTCAGATAAAGAAATACAAAACCAGCTATAGAACTAAAAAGCGTTGTAGAAGGTGAAATCTAGATAAACATCAATCAGGGGCTTGCCAACAGCTAGGTACAGACAGTGTTTAAAGTGTTAGCCTGAGACAGGGGAGATTATATTCTGTTCCCTCTGTACCAGGCTTCTGTGTGATCTTAAGCAAATAACGTGATTGTTCTTTTCCCACTTGTAAAATGTAGATAATGCTCTTTACATGCAAGTGTGTTGTAAGCATAAATACAGGAAAGACTGCAGAATTCCCATGAAATGGGAGTATAATACCCTTGATTTGAGATAGTTACACATAGAGATCTGGCTATGTTGTAGCCCTTTGTCTCACACAGGGTTTTCCATTCAAACTACTTTTCATCTGGTTTTGAGACATCCAACTGTATTACAGAGGGTTGGAATATACGAATCTGGGGTTTCCTGTGTATTGAAGCCCACTAAAAGTGTGGTTTCAGTAATAATATTGTCTCCTTTAATCTAGCAACATTATGTGAATTTTAATGCATTAGGCAAATCAGATTGCAAGGTTTTTGTGAAGAGCTCTTTATCCTACTTGATATTATTTTTAATTACATTTTGATCTCTTATCATTTAACGTTTCATGCTTGAATGTCAAATTTCCCAATTAGAGAAATTTCAAGTAGCATTTTCAGGAATATCTGGGGCACTTTGGAGTCCAAGCTGACAGATTTACTCTTCTTAGTAACTAGGATATTTTTGAAGATGTTTTACTTTGTGGACAGCCTGCTGTTCAGCACAGCCCTCAGTTTTCAGACCTACAACAAACACAGACCAAAGAGACTAGGAATGTGTGTGGCTCAGTCTGGTAACCTCTGCTACTCCTGACTGATGCTCACCTGGCCTTTACATTACCTATTGACGTATTTGCTGTTTTTAAAAGGAATTGCTGACTTGTGGTGGCACTGACAAGGTGACAGAAATAGTAGAGTCCTTGTTCAGCAGCAACCTCACACCAAAGGTGGGGTTGGCAAGTCTGTGCAAGGTGGATTATAGGATGTAGGAAGAATGGTTTATCTGTAACACCTAGAGAATATTTTACAGGATATTAATACATCAGCAAACTTGAAAAATCAATTATTAGCCCTTACTTCTATATAATCATTCTTTGCATTCCTCATAACCATCTGAAATACGTATTACTTGCATGAATGACTTCTAGTATATAATGATTGTGTGCTGTTAATTGCACGCTACCATGAATATACTTTCATCCACTTCAACTTTAATAGAAAACAGAAGCTATAGGATTTTTATTTTTTAGCTCAACATTTCAGTACAAATGTAAATTCTGGCAGAGCGATCATACAGTTCACAGATTTGCAGTTCTAGAGCTGGAGTTGCTGCTGTAACGATCAGATGTCAGTGCTTAACATGGAAACCCCATCAACCTAGCTGAGCTGCTTTGCAGTATCATGGTATAAATTTGTTATTAATGCAAGTGAATCCTTTATTAGGATAGCAGTGAAAAACAGATTAAATCAGGATTACTTTGTCAATAACGTGCCTTTACCTGAGTAATTGCGCTGAAGGAAAGCTGCTTGGTTGCAAAGAGATGTCAAGTAGCAGCCAGAGTACGCTGGAGATTTCTCCTCATATGTGGGCGTTTTGAATAAAATGTGGAGTCTTAGAATGGAATCATAGAATGGTGGGAGTTGGAAGGGACCTTTAGAGATCATCCAGTCCAACCCCCCTGCAGAAGCAGGTTCACCTAGATCAGGTCACACAGGAACATGTCCAGGGAGGTCTTGAAGACCTCCATGGAAGGAGACTCCACGACCCCTCTGGGCAGCCTGGGCCAGGGCTCCCTCACTCTCACTGTGAAATAATTTTTTTCTTGTATTTAAGTGGAACGTTTTGTGTTCCAGCCTCATCCTATCACCCCTTGTCCTGTTGCCAGCTACGATAGAAAAAGGGATGCCCAAACCTCCTGACACTCACCCTTTAGATATTTGTAAATGTCAATGAGATTCCCCCTCAGTCTCCTATTTTCTAGACTAAACAGCCCCAGTTCCCGCAGCCTTTCCTCATATGAAAGATATTCACAAGGAGTGGCACAAAGGTAACCCACATTCCAGCATTCACAAACAAAAGCAGCCACTGCGAGGGAGAAAAAAATCTTCGCGGTGCTGTTGATACCGACGTTCTGCTCTCCTAAACAGCGCGATGCTCGTAATCCCCGTAGCCCCACCGCACTGCATTGCTCGTTCCAGAGGTGCCCTCTGCTGACTGACAGCACTAGATGTATCTCCAAAGGGCTTTCTGCAACAAGGCTCAAGGATTTGAAATCTAGGTCTCAAGTTACAAAAGATCGAGAAATAAAAGATGTAGTGGTATTATGTTGTTTTGTTAATGTAGAAGTTACACATTAACTTTAAACAAGCAAACACAAAAATCCCATAACAAAGCTACAGGTATGGATGTCTGTCATTTTCTAGATACATTCTCATACAAGGATTAAGGTTGGAAAAAAAAGCATTTTCATAACTGCTTAGGCATCTTATATCTCCCACATGGTTAATGCACTGAAGGACTAAGCCAGGGTTTCCTTGTGTTTCCTTGTTTGAAAATTAATTCAGCAACACATTCAATGCATCTGGGTTTTTTAGCTTGTAAAGTATCAGTATCTTTGCTGTACACAAAAGAAAGGCCATACAATTTCAGGTGCTTTGTGATAACTTCTGAGTACTCCAGTACTCAGTACAGAGATGTTTCTGGGGGCCAAAGCACAAAAGCTTCTGGAGAAACTGGGCCTCTTACCTTTTTGGATCCCCTTAGCAGTGCTGCATACAAGTTTGGGGTTTGTTCTGTAGCTATGATCTAACTGTGCTTACAAAAGCAGCCACTGTTGGCTGCATCAATTTGTAATTGTAAGCAAGAGACATTCAACAACTAGGTTCTGTTCTGTCTTGCTCAATATTGAGCACTTTAGAAGTTTTTTTTATGTCACAAGAGTTGATCTGAAGCTGAGACTTAATCCTCAGTGAACCGAGGTCCAGGTTAGTGGCACAACAGGGATGGTCTCCTTTGAGTTCCATCAATCACACATTGCCCCCTCCAAACCCCTACAATTACTGCTCTGTTTTCTGACTCTCTAATCCTTTATCCATCTAATTAATTTAGGAATTAAAACTGAATTCACATTCATTCCATTTTAGAATACCCTTAAAGACTTCTAAACTACTGATATGATAAATTATCTTCACAAGAACTGGCCAAATTTCGTTCTTGAGAAAGATGGCTTTAAGCAGATCACCTGCGTAGTAGTAAACATGTTTTCCACTTCGGGCTATCCTAGCAACTTAAAGGTAATTGTCTGTGCTCTCAGGTGGCAACTCAAATATTTAAAAACATGAGTGGTTAAAGTTTAATCCACCGTCATGGTGATAATGTGACAATAGAAGCTGTGTGTGTGTCAGGATTTTTTCTTTGCCTGGAGAGCAAGGTGGCAGTAAGGCTCCTGTGGCATGGTCTCTTACGGAACATGGGATGAGTAAAGCTGACCTCATTAATGGTTGAAAAAAGGATTTTCCACCATGAATGGATACTCAAACTGCTCTGCTAACCACACCGGCATTTGGAATCGTTACTTAGTACTTGCACTGGGCATCCCTCAACTGACCATTAACATAACATCTGTGATCTTCAACTGCACTGTCATCTTCACCAGAATCATGACAAAGGATCTGCACAAGCCTATCTCCATACTCTTCTTCAATTTGGCTCTTTCTGATCTCTTCACCAGCTTTTCTGGCTTCTGGATTTCAGTGCTGTTCATCACCAATCCTGACATTACAATCTTTGGATCTGAGGATATGCTTGCACCTTATGCCTTATATACTGTGTCTATTTTATCCACCATCTATAACTTGGTAAGCATTGGGATTGAACGCTATCTGGCTGTGGCTAAAATCATGAGGACAAGGATCAGGGTTACTAGAAACCATTCCATAGCTGTAGTTTTAACCAACTGGGTCCTTGCTTTCTTTTTTGGCTGCTTGCCATTGATGGGTTGGAATTGCTTACACAAAGAAAAGTATCTCTCTGTCCTCTACAGTCCATTTTGTGTCAACTACCTCATCTTCATTGCCATTCCCAATGTTGTGATAGCTTTTCTTATACCTCTGTTCACTTACCTTAGAATCATTATCATCTTGAGGAAAAGAAAGCAGAGAATGAAAGCATGTGGACAAGCTACTGGCACCTACAAATCAGCTGAAATCCAGGTTGCCAGAACCAGTATTTTTATCTGGCTCCTGGCGTTGATCTCCTATGCTCCTTTTTTCGCAGGAGTCATATTAGATGCAACTAACTATCGGTGCCACAGTGACCTCTACCCAGGCATCTACATCTTTCGAAACTGCACGGCTATGCTGATAACCATGAACTGTCTTGGAAACCCAATAATATACACCTTGAAAAACAAAACTCTGGAGGCTAAACTCAAGGCTCTGAAATGCATCTCTATCCACCATATCCGAGCCTGCACCATTGAGAACATCTAGAACCATCAAATGATTTAAGTTGGAAGGGACCTTAAAGCTCAACCTCCTGGCATGGGCAGGAACACCTTCCACTAGACCAAGTTGCTTCAAGCCCCATCCAATCTGCCCTTGAACATTTCCAGGGATAGGACAGCCATCACCTCTCCAGGAAACCTGTCCTAGTGCCTCACCACCCTCACAGGGAAGAACGTCTTCCTAAGATCTTATGTAAAGCTCCTCTCGTTCAGCTGGGAGCCGTCTGCCCTATCCCCCGGCCCAGGACTGCTGCTGTGCCTGCTCTGGGCAGTGCAGCCCGAGAGCCGAGATATCGGAGGGTTCCCGGGCGCTTCAGCACCGGGAGAGAGGACAGCTCCGGGGCGCGAAACCTCCGCGGGGCGCGGGTCCGTGCGCGGGTCCGTGCGCGGGCAGCCGCGGAAGCAGGGGCTGGAGCTTTAAGGCTTCTCTCAGCAGCTTTCATAGCCCTGGGCAGCGAGTTGCAGGATCGTGGATTCCCTGCGTGGGGCGGCCGGGAGCTCCGCCGAGCCGCCGGGGTAGAGGGGTTTCGCTGGGAGGTGACACAACGCCATTATCCATGTTTACCTTGAGTTTGTACGTCGCCTGCTGCCGTGCTCGCTTTGCTGCTGGGATTCACACCCCTCTTGTGTTATTTGGGCTGTTTTAATGACAGTGAAATGGCTAGAAAACAGTAGTGTGGTGAAAAGTAGTTTTACTTTCTCATTTACTGGCAGTCAGTTGTATCTTAGAGTATTTGATGAATCTCTTTATTAACGGGGGCACCCAGCACTGTTTTATTGTTGCAGTGTTAACTGCCGTGTGTATCTGGTTTGCATGTTTTCGTGAGACGTTTGTGACTACATTTTCCATACTTTTGCTCATAAATAGAGGCACGGCTTCTGAAATTTGCACTGTTCTAGGAGGAAAACCTGACTTGAACCGCTCAGTGTCAGAATTGCACCCAAGCTGCCTGTGTGAAACAAAACTAAATAAAAACATCAAGAGCAAGTATTTTGTAAAAGGAAAAGTCTCACCTGCTTCCTGTGCAAAAAAGAAGTTGGCTACTGAATAGTTCCTGTCAGATCCCAGTGGAGCTGAATGCTGCATCTGAGCTACACAGGGATGCTGTCTAGAAGAGTTTAAATGCTTAAATCTCTTATCCCTTGTACTGTAACCACTCTAGAAGCTTTGATCTGTTTGAGATCCTGGTGGCATGGGCTCACCTCTCTGGTTTTGAGTTGTGCTTAAGGACTGCTCCGTGGTATTACCCCTGTGACGATCCGTACCGTGATCGCGCTCCCACGGCCGTGAGACGCGCTCCCCCACAGTGGGGCCGCCATCCTCATTCCCACACAGGCTGCAGGTGTCGGGGGGTCCTTTCCAGTTTCTTTGCTTTGCTGTCAATCGTTTCAGCCTTTCGAAAGGCACCGAGAACCAAACCCTGTCGCTCTGCTCCTGTCGGGCAGGAGAAAGGACAGCGTTTGTGTCACACACGGCTGTGTGAACGCAGGCACCGTGCTGGGGGGGGGGTGGTGGGGGATTATTTAAATGGTGACGTAGCTCGGGAGGGATAAACCCGCCCTCACGTGTTCCTCCTGCAAACTGCAGGCGGAGGCGCCCCGGGCCCGCTCGGCGATGGACTAGCCAGCCTGGCTGGGTGGAGGACTCGGCGCTCGGCTGCGCGGGCGCCATGCGGGTGCCGCGGCCGTGCGGGGTGTGCGGGGCGGGCGGCGCGGCCCGGTACCGCTGTCCGCGCTGCGCCGAGGCATAGTGAGCGCCGGGGCGGGCGGGGTGTGCGGGACGGGGAGGGGAGGGGGCCGGCGGGCGAGGGGCCGCGTCCCGCACCGCCCCGCGCGGCGGCTCTAACGGCGGCTCTCGCCCCACAGCTGCTCCGTGCCGTGCTGCAGGACGCACAGGGGTGAGTGACCGGCGGCGCGGGCACGGGACGGGACGGGACAGGGACGGGACGGGACGGGACAGGACGGGACGGGACNCGGGACGGGGACGGGACGGGCACGGGACAGGACGGGCACGGGCAGGGCGAGACGGGGACGGGACGGGACGCGCCGCCCCGCGCCGCTGCTGACGCCGCCTCTCCCCGCAGAGCGATGCACTCCGGAGCCGAAGCGGGAGCAGGAGCAGGAGCGGCCGGCGGCAGGACAGGCCCTCGCTGGCGGGGCGAGCCGCGCCGGGCAGCACGCAGGTTGGTCGGTCGGGCGGCAGGGAGGGAGGGCGCGGGGCGCCCCGGCACGCTGCAGCTCCGCTGTGTTCACCCGTAGATGGCCCCTGGTCGCTGGACGACATCCTGACGGAAGATGACGAGCAGGACCGCGTCCCGCTGCAGAAACTGGAGCTTTTAGGTAACCGTGAGAAATCAGAAGCCACGCGCGTGGTGGGGGAGGTGGGGGGGCCTTCAGCAGAGTGAGCGGGTCGCAGCTTATCACAGCTGTGGACTTCACTGTAACACCTTAAAAACCTAAACGTCAGCTACCTGGCCTTTCACCGCATCTCTTTGAAAGGTTATTTGCAAAATAAGGATGGTGTGAACTGCACTTGTAAATGCTCAAGTACTGGGTTTTGCTTTTTTTTTTCTAAGGGGAATCAGAGGAACTGAAAACCTTGCTTCTGAATCCACATCTCAGGCAGCTGCTGCTGACAGTCGATCAAGCAGAAGATAAAAGCTCCCTGATGAAAAAGTACATGCAGGAGCCGCTATTTGTTGAGTTTGCAGACTGCTGCTTGAGAATTGTTGAACCTCCAGAGAAGGAGAACATTCTTCCTGAGTGAGCTACTTTGAAACCATTATTCTTTCCTTGAGGTGTTTTTTCACTCTGACAGCTGAAGTTCACCATTCTGTGCCTTTCCTTAAGGCTTGGTCACGCTTTGCTCATGGTCAGTGCTCTACTGCACAATTTAGAGATGCTAAGCAGTGGGCACATTTCTAGATACTAGGAATTAAACTGGATGTTCTGTGGGTACATTAAGTACTGTCAGTGCTGGGAAATGTTGCTTATCTGTGACAATATTAAATGCATTTCTTTTAATCTACCAACTAATGTGAAATGTTGGGTCTTTTTAAGTAAACCTGGTTGCAGATGGTCAGACACCTTTACAAGGTATTGAATGGTTTATTTAAAAGTGGCACGCAGACACATCGAGGACCTGTGTGAGCAAGGAGACGGTACAGAGTGCCTCTGAGGAGAGCTTTGGGCCCTTGGTATGGGCAGGAATGCACAGCTGTTGTGAGAGTGCATATGGTTTGGTCCTGTAGGTAAAGAGCAAGAGTCCAGTCCCACTTCTGCCCAAAGCATCTGCCATAAGTGTTAGAGCTGACTGCTCCTCGCTTCCTCAGTCGGTGTCAGAAGCGTAACGGTGTTGCTGATCACTCATGGTCTGTCAGAGCAGCTGTAGTTGTACCTCCCAGTGAGGATCCTGATTTCCCTGATTTCTCTCTCATTAACAGCCTCCTGCCTCTTGCAGCTAGTGCCAGAAGTGTTGAGTCCATATTGCTTAAAGCACTTGATCTATTTGAATTATGTTGAGTGTTCCCATAGTGCTGGTACTTCCTCTAATGCGTGTGTGAGATGGAGTGGTCCCCCATACATGCTGAATTTGGATTTTATGATATCATACATAGAATGCATCACTATAGAGAGCTCTGAGGTAGCAGCAGATATGGACGTTGAGTAATTTGAAAGCAGCAGCTTGCAGACAGTCTTTCCCTGAAGGAAAAAGTACAGTATGTGCAGATGGCCAAAATCTAAGGGGGAAGGAGGTTTTTTCTGTCCAATAAAATCTGGTTTAGTCCTGTGATGGAACAAGAATCCGTGTGGGGGCTGACGTTGGCGTAATGCAGAGGAGACTTCTGACAGTGGAACCTGATGGAGCCCTATGAGAAAGAGGTGGAGAGGTCAGTTGGTGTTTTTGACACATCTTGAGCTAATTTTGCTATGCAAACTAAGTAGTGCTTTAGTATAAAAGCAACTAGTGACTGTGAATAAGGGTAGAGGAATGTTTCCAAAGGACACCTAGTACAAATGGCCTGAAGAGAGGTGATTACTACAAAGATTACTGCTACAGTCATTGGAACTGGAAGTGGGTTAAATGCTGAAGATTTCAGTATTCAGTCAGTGCTGCACTTGGTGCTGCTTCTTCCTACTTGCAGTAAATGTGACCAGGCACAGGCTACAGTCTTAAACACCTTATTTTCTGCAGCCTCAAAAAATTATCAATAACCCACCAAGCCGAGGAACCAGGTGGTTTGTGACCAGAGTACAAGCTCTGAGTGAAGCCAGTGTGGGCTCTGGTGTGTTTGTAGGAAATGGGGTCAAAGACTGTTCTGCAGGTGGGTAGGAGATGAAGTACTTGAGGGCTGCAGACAGTGAAGTTAACACACGATTACAGGGATGTTCTTCATACTCCCAGTGGCTTTTCTCCAAGTGGAAAAATCCTCACACATCTAACCAGTGGAAAAGAGCGTAGCTAGAGAGCAGACTCGGTAGTTGCTCAGCTCAGTGACAGAGTTCAGGTCCCTCAGGTCCTGGCAGGTTTAACTGTGCTGCTGACCAGTTAAACACATGTGGTTTGTTACCTGGGGGAGGGCTCTGATGGAGGTGATGCCACAGCCAACGAAGCAGCTCTCCACCCTGCAGCCGCTGCTGTGCTGGCGCACTCTGAGGCACGCCAGCAGCGACAGGTCTCTTCGAAGTCCCGTTACAGTAATGGGTGCAGCAGCCAGCACAAGACTCAGGGGCCAGAACTGAATCATTGCATGGAGGGGCCAAGTTCTTTCCAAAGAACAAGCTGATTTGGCCGAGATCACTCCAGGAACTGAGAAGAGCTCCATTTCTTCACCCTCATCCAATTCTGCTGCTGCTAACGCTGCCATTTTTGCCTGATGAAGAGAGGCAGAACAAGGTTCTTGAACAAGATTCTCAAACATCTTGTACAAAATTTAAAACTGCAAAACTACGAGTCTAAAAAAGAGGTCATCTGAAAGGCTAGGACAGCCTAGGGGGCACTTTGCACGTTTAGCAAGGTAAGGAATGAGTTTATTCTGCAGACTCTATGCTGCCACCCTCTAGAAGCAGCTGTACAGGACTGGCATCCACCTTCAACTCTACAGCTTGAGAACAGTTTCCTGCAGAATTGACACTATTGTTTTTCTGCAGTTATCTGACAGAGGTAGATGGTTCTCAAACACTGAGAAGCCTCAGCCACTCCACTCCAGTGCTTTCCTGTACCAACTTACTTTCCATTTTCTCCAGCTGTGCCTGATGACGTTCGCAGCCCTGCGCATCCTTTGGAAGTGGCTCCTGGCCAACCAGGAACGAACAGCTGGAGAAGCAATCAAAAGATATCTGAGTACAAAGAATCCTGGAAGCTCTTGCACACAGTGTAAGAGAGATGGCATTTGAGCATTTCTACCACTTCACACATCCAGTGGAACTGTGACCTGTTACCCTGTGTTCAGCCACACTCTTACCAAATTACCTGCTTGGATGACAGTTGCAGACCACCTCTCCCTCTCCAGTTTCTTCTGTTTAAATCTTCTCCAGCAACACTGAATGCAAAATGCTTTCTCATTTAACACCTCTGTTCTTCTGGCTTCAAGCTGCTCTAGCTGCATTGGGGAAATGAGCACAAGCCTGCAGTTAATACTTGAAGAGAGAGTTGTGCTCACTCTTCCCTCTTCTACAGTCTCTTGGTGTTTGTTAGAAAACATTTCAGTGTCCTAAAACTGCTGGATTAGGGCTTAGAAGGGAGAACACTTCATTAATGTATAAAATGAAAATCTAAGGGTGTGAGGGGACAAAGAGTTGTGGGGAGGAAACCTGGAGTCTCCCTAAGTGTCCTGGGTTTGGCCAGGATAGAATTAACTCTCCCCAGCTGCCGCTGGGGAGTGTGGCCAGGCTGTTCAATCCCATGGGACATCATGCTCGGGATATAAGGGCGGCAGCTGGGCCGGGACAGCACTGCGGCCAGTGCAGGAACTGCAGTTCTGCCACTGGGCTGAGCACGGTGAGCAGTTACATTGGGCATTGCTCGTTTTCCTTTGTCCTTTGGCCATCATTGTAACTGCCTACTCATTGTGGGGTTCTATTAAACTGTCCTTATCTCAACCCAGAAAGTTCTACAACTCTCTCTTGATTCTCCTCCCCATTCTGCTGAGTTGGAGAGAAGTGAGTAACTGGGTGTTTTGGTTATTGTTCAGTTAGGGCTAAACCACCATACTAAGTCACAGTAGCAGCTGGCTTAAAACTAGCTCCATTGAAGAGGGCTGTTAGGGCTGCACCCTCCAATATGAAGCTTTACAAAAGTGCTTGTCTCCTGCAGCTCTTTCACAAAGCAGCTGCTCAGGCCTGTCAGGCTGAGTCTGTCAGCTGAAGCTAAGGAGGGCTGTCATGCTTAGTAGAACTTGGGAGGAGACTGACAGCACGAGGCAAAGGTGCAGCTCCTGCCCGGTAGCAGCAAGGACACCATTAAGCAAAGTCCTTCTCATACCTGGACTCTGATACATGTGTGACTGGGTTTAATAATTTGAAGGAAAATACCAAATCCTGGTCACAGGAGTATGACCTAAACCATGATGAGAGTCTGTGCCAGAGTGCCCTTTAGAGCAGTTAGCCAAGGGAACGGCCCTCTTACCGCAGAATTAACCATAAAGACTTTGGTTTTGCCACAGTACACGGGGCTGTTTTCTGCTCTGTTCCCTGCTTGCCCAGCTGGAGTTTGTCCTGTGACAACATTCTGAAGGATCTCAAAAACAACAGAACGTGATGCTGTGTCATCATCCACTGCTGCAGTCTCACCTGCAAGGGAAGCAGTGAGAAGAAGGTATCACCCCACTTGGAAATCAAGACCATGGAATTGTCTTGATGCTGAGACTTCTTAGCTGTTTAGGGGGGTACACCTACAAGAGGGGAGGAGGTGATGGCTGAGCCATCGCTAGATCTGGCTGTGTTTAAGGGGAAAGTTTGCAGCATAGATTTCACCACGAAATTTCACCACCAGTAACTAGAAAAGCAGCATGGTGTATTTGATCTCAGATGCAGTTTGGGTGCTGCCTTATCACCTGCTCTGCGCTGTCACTTGGTACCAAACCCTATTTTGGGTAGCTCTAAAGAATGAAGAAGACGGGGACTCAGCTGTTCTGTCATTGTTAATGCATCCTACTTGGAAACATTGGAAAGCAACAGCAATGCACTTAAGAATAGTTTTGAACAGTCCTAAGAAAATCTGGTGAATCACAACTGAAAGCCATTGGGAACACAGAACAAAAAGTCAGGTGTTAGACTTGTAGCCCTAATGTACTGAAAGATGCAGGACTAGAAAACAGATTCTCCCCAATTCTAGAGCTTTCCCAGGGCAGCAGCAGCTGCAGAGACACACACTGAGCAGGAGTTTATTGCATCAATCAGAGGTCATTAGAACCATTTCTGGGACATAGTACACAATTTTTCACATTATTGGACAAGCAGGTTAGCCAGATTAATCTATGTGGAAATAGGGATGGATTAAATGCAGACCTGTCCTTGAAAGAGATTGTATTTTTCAAGGCAATGCTCCATGAGCTTCTGCATGCCCAATGCCGGAACCTGATGGCCATTGTATCTTTCCATCCTGGATACTGTTTGCTTTTCTGCTATAAATATTTTTAAGGAGATGAGAGCGTTTTAAGGTACTGAAAACAAATCGAAGCTGTTCTTGCTTACAGGAAGACATCTGGTGACAATGATGGTGTTCATGGGGCTGGGCTGATAAAAGAACCAAAACCTTACCCCACATTTAGGAAATTATTTTGCTTTGTTTGCAGCTTATTACCTGCTGAAGATAACAAGGACTAGTACCTATCACTGTGAGGTATTCCAGCTAATGGGTTTATAATTGAGGGAGAAAGATATGGTGTGTAAGTAATTTTCCAGCCTGTGCTTGGTTCCACTTCTGCAAGGTGAAGAGATTTCCAGCCATTCTGTTTATCTGACATAGGCTGGTACGTACTGGTCCTGCTTCCCACTCCTACTGGTTACTCAACAGACCCGTGGGGTGAAAATGGGAATAATCTGGGAGGGAGAAGGGAGTTGCAGTTACTTCCAGGGTTAAATGTAACCACCTAAGGAGCTCCTTTCAGGGGTTCACACCAAAGACGTTACCTTGTAGACTGGATTGTGGTTTTTACAGTCCATCCTCACTCTTGCTTAGAAAAAAGAATCACATAAAGAAGTTTGCAAAAGGCAGAAGAAGAAGCAGCAGAATCCAGGTAAGTGAGCAGGTCAGTGCAGTCGGCAAGAAAACAAGGGGTGGGGAGAAAAAAAAAAAGAAAGAAAGGAGAAGGAACAAAAGCAAAAGGTAAGTGGTTTGCAAGTCTACTCAAGAACCAAATCTGTATCAAATGATATTGGGGGAAACCCCAAACACTGTTGTAACTAACTGTTCTACCCAGGAGAAACACAGAAATGGCAATCAGATGAGAGATTTGCATTTTTATAGAGATGCCAGTTGTAAGCAATTCAGCAACTCAGGTTGGTGAGAGATTAGAAAAAGATTTTGGCAATAGTGGTGTCTCTGGTGCAGAGGACAATAAGTGGATGTGGTCTGTGTGACACCAGATGGGTGCAGTGATCATTTTACCTGGTGGCAGAGGCCTCAGCTAAAGCAACATACCTGTGTTCTCGGCAGCATGCCAGTTGCTTTTATCACACACTCTCTTTTTATTGGACCCACGTGGCTTTCTCAGAATTTCATAGCGCTCAGTGAAGCTTTGGAAAGGGATCCTGATAGACAAACATACAGTCAGTTCCAGGCAAGTATCACTTATTCTCCTTTGAGGGGGTGGAAATAGCGGAATGGCTTCCAAGGCCCAGTGCACAGTGTGCAAATAGACCAATGCCTACGTAGTGACCAAGAGGCAAGAAAATGTTACAGTGAAGCCACATTCAGCAAGAGTTTTAGTACATGACAGCCCACATCAAAACCCCTCTTCCCCAGCTTCTCAGATTGGAAGGGCACAGTGAGCTCATGGACCAGAGTAGCGTTACAGACACATCTGGACTTTGTCAGTATTTGGTATATTTTTACAAGTTCCACTGTACTGAATGGCAGTTGTGCAGCACTGCCTGCCGTGCTGTGACTGTGCTTTTGGACTCGCTGAACAAGCAGAGATTCATTATCCAAAACACAGAACAGCCCAGATTTATAACGTATTATAAAAGGGAGATGCTTAAATAAGCTTAAGAGCAAGCAGTGAGCAGAACTCTTCCGATACTTTGAAAGAATCAGTAGCTTTGTGGCCTGAAACAGACTGCTAATAAGCTTTTCTGCATAACTAATATGCCACTGATTGCTACGGAAGTGGATTAGGGAAGACATGGCTTGAGAGTTTGGGACTTACCTAATAGGGAAGCCCGCGGCGCTGATGGCGATGGCTTCCACTATCCCACACGCCTGAAGCTGATTCAGAACCTGAGGCATAAATGCAGATGGTTGAGGTTACCACTGCCAGGGGCTGCACAGGGAGTGCTCATCCCACACCACCACCACACTGGCAGCTGGGGAGCAGAGGGGATTGTGCAGCCATGAGCTACTGCTTTGGGTAGCAGCTGGAGCAGGGTGAAGGCACAGCAGGGGCAGAGGGACAGTGCCTCATCTTGTGTCCACAACCCCTGCACTGCCAGAATGCAGGAGAATGTGAAAAGCCAGTGTTGCTATTTGAATACTACTTGCAATCAGCAAATTCTCTGAGTGTTTGAAATGAATGCAGCACTACTGAGGCTGCATGTTCTCTAGTTAGAGCTTTAGTGCCTGCTGCTCTGTCCCAAAGACATACTAGGCTGATCTCATCTAGTTTGTTCTGGACTAGACTCCAGGAGCAAGCAAAGTTTTGTTGTGGGCATTCACCATGAAGGTATCTGTGTGACCAGGACTGCTGAGCAGCCTGATCACCTTTGGCTGTTTTGAAGGCTGAGATGGTGTCACCCTGAATAACCCAGCAGAGCTCTGCTAAGAGAGCTCCCCACACAGCAACAAATAAGTTGTATCTGGCAGAGCTGCTTAATAGCTCCATTTTAGACAAGCATCAACAGTGATTCTGAAAGGACTTTATCTTAGAAACTTCAAAGGAGAAAAAAAAATATTTCAAAATATGCTGTGAAAAGAGCTTTGTAGGTGACTTAAGTTATAAGAGACACAATGCAAAGCGCCAAACAATGCCTCCAGGAAGCTTCTCATTAAGTTAGTGAGGAAAGGCTTTTGAAAAGTTACCTCTTCTGTTTTAAAAGTCATTGCCTTGCAGTCAGCATTAGGCTTGATGCAGCGGATGTAATGTGGTGTGGTACTATTCAAAATCTGCATCAGATGTTCAAGTGAACCCTGCAGAAAACACAAGTTTAATTAGTGACTTCTCCACAGGTAGTTCAGTTCATCAGTGGTCTTCCACAAAAACAATGAAGCTTTTTTTGCAAGGACAGCTTTCCAGACTGAGTACTAGCAGAGCTGTTCTGTCAGGACAGCTTGAGCAGTAAGTCCATTCTATGGATGCTTTTGTAGAACTGTTGATGGTAAACTCGGTCCCAAACTCCAGCAGGGCCATCAGCTGAAGCTAACCCCTCAAGAGAAACAGAGGACACCTCCAAAAGGCATATAGCCAACAGTGAAAGGAAAAGGTAAAAACCAGAGCGAGTTAAAACCCAGAATGTATCAGGAGTCTGAAGCTATTTCTGGTTTACAGCTGTTTCATTTGAATCACATTTACTGATCTTGGTCCAACTATACTGTTTTCTCATCTAGTTATGCAGACAGCTGTAGAAAGCAGAAACTTGAATAGGATGTACCTTGAACTTTGACACCACTGTAACAACAGCTGCTCTGTTCTGGGGTTTGATGTTATTTTGGTTTCTTTCTGTCACAGGAAATAATTTTTGAAGCAAAGGGTCCTTAGAATTCTGCAAAACATGGACCAGTTCTGGTGGAATGGGGTCCTGCAAACACAAACACAACTTGTTAGTATTTAGACTTTAGGCAGAAACCTGCCATTTGGAAATGACTAAAAATCCCACATACATAGATGGAATAGTGTCTCCGATACCAACTCTGATTTAACCACAGCTGTAGTTTCCAATCTGACATTCAGTCAGATTCAGAAACAGGAAACAGCACTTGGCTGAACGTTCGGCAAATGTAGTCAAACACACATCTGCCCCTAATGTTATTCTCACTGTACAACTGAAGGGAGCAATCTCAGGACTGTTTAATCCTCATAGGACAGTCTGCAGCAGATATGAGAACACCTGTTAGAATGTCTTCCTTTTAATTAAGAGATGGTGTTTTGCTGCATCACCTAATATCACTTGCCATAACTGGTGATGTCAGAACTGACAAAGGACCCTCCCATCTGCAGGCTATTTCACTTATTCCCTGATGGCAAAACGAGGCCACAACTTGAGTTTCCTGCTATTTTAAGAACCTTCTATGCTTATCTGAACTCTGGGGAGAAATAAAGTACTGTATTTAAGGTTACAGAAATGCCCTGATGCCATTAACACTGTGTTGTTTCAGGAATGGAAGAAGCTCTGATTTGGTGATGGATGGTCCACTCAGCTGAGAAGTCTGCTAATAAAGCATCTGCTTGCACCAGCAATGGTTCACTGACAATCAGACCAAGAATGTTACCCAGATTTACATGGCCAGAAGGATTTATTTGGAGCAAGGTATGTATATCCAGCAAGAATCACTGAATGTACTTGTTAGTGGTGCTTTGATTTGAATTGCTTTTGGTCTGTAAAAGACTTTTTGGGTTTTGGTTTGGTTTTTATAATACAACTCCTTCTGAAAACACTTACCTTATTTTTCTCCACCATTGCTGCTAGCTGATAGCAGACCTTGCCAGCATAATGTGAAATAATAAAGTTAGGCTTCTTACTGAACTTGTTTCGACTTAAACATGGATTGTTAGCCAGAGCTTTCTCGATCCGAGTTTGAAAGAGGTCGGTGTTAGAGGGTCTGTTCAGACGACACTCCTGCACAGCAAACGAGACAAAACTGCAGCATCTCTTATTTGTGATAAAGAACTGTTTTAAAAGCTGTATTTAAGACACTTTGAGATCACAGCCATTTTACTGTTTGAGTTGCTTTGGGGAATAAAAACCCAACAAAAAATGCAGTTGAAGATTTGATCTAAATCAGAGCAGTTGAGATCAGAAGAAGTAAAGTCATCACTGTTCTGAGAAATAAGCCCTGGAGAAATTTTATAGCTGACAAGTTTCCTACTAATTTAGTGCTCATGTTTTCTTTGGTGGCATGAGATGGAAGGCAGGCAATTCAACATTAGGAGTTTAGATCCACACTTACCTCATTCAGCAAAGAAAAAATGCTGAGAGGATTGCCCTCTATCAGATCAAGGCAGTTCTGGTTATCCTGGTAGTTTATGAAAGACCACTGTAGGCCTTCAGCTGCATATTCTTCCTGAAGTCAGAGAGAAACCAGTTAATTCTGCAGCAGAGGGCACTGGAGCTCAACTAACCATATACCCTGTGCAGTCTGGCACAGTTAGTGTTTAACAAGTTAATCTCTGGCTCATCCAAAGCTCAGCTCGAGCTTGATAGCAATCTTAAGGAAAAACACAAAACCAAATGAGGATATTGAACCACAGGTACTTTTTGAGGATGTAGCAGCAGATCCTGCTGGACCAATTTGTTTAAGTAGTTGGGAACCTCACTGATTTATTGGAGAGCTGCAAGGCAGCGTTAGTGTGAACAAACAGGCTGCAGTTACACTGAGCCTCTCCTGGCTGTACTCAGCTTTGTCCTGAAGGGCAAGAAACACACAGAACTCCTTCCTTACACCAGAGCCCTCAACCAAGCATTGCATGCCAGACTTTACTAACTGGGCTCCATTTAAAATAAAACCTGATCCAAAAGGAAGCAGAGAAAGATATTGGTTGAAATAATTTGTATGCTATTGATGCTGAAACACTGACAGTTTGTTCTGTAATTAACAAGCACCAGTGCTGGACAGTTATTTTTAAAGTCTCCTGCCAAGAGCTTGCTCAGCACAGCCACTAATGGCATTTAAGTGGTTTGGGACACAGCCAGACGGAGAGAGGTAAGAGGGCAGGGAGTAATTGGGAGGGGTACTATGAACAGAGGTCATCAATCCATTTCAAGAAAAGAAACTATGTGCTTGGTTTCCATCTTCACTGACCATTAACCCCTGGCACACTGACGAGGGCAGTCAGGAAAAAAAAAAATCATAGTCAAAGAGATAGTGATCTCCTGAATAAATTGACAGAACTATGCCATGAGGCAGAAGGTGCCATCACATTGTTGTCATAAAGAAAATCCTTTCCAGGTTGCAGTTAATGGCAAAGTACATTGTGGTAACATATCTGTAACAGGGAGGAAGTCACCAAGGCTCCAAGTCCATCTATTAGAGAGGCAGCCCTGGCAGGGATGCTGTGCCCTTCAGAGCACTCAGACGAGAACAGGCACTAGCAGTGTGTGACCAATACGGCAAGTGACTGCAATGTATTTGGCATGGTGCAAATACCTTCTCTGCTGTGAAAGAACACAACCTGTGAGCCTCCTCCTTCACAGGTAAAGGCTGATGCACAGTGTCTTTGTGTTACAGGGGCTGCTGATGTTCAGATTAATACAGTTCTGTTGTGCTCTCTGCCTTCCCACTGAGTTCAAATCTACAAGCTCCGCACTCATTTAAGTACTTAAAGCTTGCTGATGAGAATTAACATGGTTCTAAGCTGCAGCTTCCAGAGAATCTTAATTTAAGTTACACTCATGTCAAGAATTTAAGTGTTTGGCTCTTTGAAGGAATGTAAAGAGTTTAATGGGCCACAGAGCCAATGGAGCTGTATGACAGTGAATAGATTGCCAGTCTGTTAGGTGAGAAGACTGTCTTATTCCACCAACTCTCCTCTTTAAAAAACCAGTCTTTACTCACATCCCCGATTTCTGTGGCATTATTTACTCAAGTGAAGGTTGCAATCTGATCAGAAGCACAGAAACACAAAGAGACAAAAGGTGCTGTTTTCAAATTAGCTATTTAACATTTGATCTCAGTGGGGTATTACCTGTTGTGCCTTCAGATAGTGTGCTACAAAGTGCTGCTGCAGTTTCTCATTGGCATAGTTAATACACAGCTGTTCCAAGTTGTTTTCAGGGAAGGCTTCAAAACCATAAACATCCAACAAACCTAGGAGGAACGTAGAAAGACAGTGGAGTTTAGGACAGTTGGTCTAGGAGTAGCTTGAAGGACTTCTGATTAGTTAGTGACACCATGAATGACCATACCTATGAAGCTGGTCCACACTGATGGATCTGCATAGATGCTTTCATTGATGACCAAAACGAGCCAGTCAAACAATCTGCAGACAATGACAACTGGATCAGTTGGGAAGTGCACACTTAAAACAGAGTAGTGTTCTTTTACTGCTGTTCATACCACTATCACATGGAAGTAACAAAAAATTATGACATGCTGCCTCCTGAGATGAAAGAGCAGCTCTGTATTAGATACTGTAGTGACTGAATGTAGGCTGTGTCAAAAAAGGAAGGGAGGGTTACACTGCTACTGAGTCCAAGTACAAAGCCAGGCCAAGTGTTCTAGATCACAAAGGTTCTAAGGATCAGCAGAGCAGCTCAGTCCTTACTTTGCATAGATGACTTTGGCCAGGCAGTCCCTCCTGGTCTCACATTCCGCCCTGGAGCAGGGCTTCTTGAACACTTGCTGTTGTTTTCCAGCAGTTATTGTTCGAATTCTCAATGATTCCAGTAGTTCCTCAACAGGTATCTTCAGCAAATCCCCAGTGGTCTTCAAAAATCCTTGCTCAGGAATAAAGAAAAATTGCAAGTGGAGTGTCAAACAATGCAACGCCTTGGAAGCTGTGGAAGGTCTCGAGATAGTGTAGCAAATGACACTCATTGACTTAAATGTGGATTTGAGACTGTTTTACCCACACCAGGTTCTGAATTTGGATGTACAGTGCCCCTAGAATTTTAGGTACTCTATCTAAAATGAAACATTAGCAAAAAAGTCTGAAGTTTGCCACACACCAAAGAGGCATTTCAGAGAGCGCTCTCTAGGTTTGTGCTTATTGCTTGTTCACAAGGAAATGCAGAAGAATGAGTATTTGCTAACAAAGCATTTAAGTTCTTGCTCACCCAAGGTCTATGCAAAACTATTTGAGTATTAAGCGGTGTGAATTCAGAGCATAAGAGCAGGAAATGTCACTGTTCAGGACAGTGGTTTAGTTCTGAATAAAACCTGCATCCACAAACATAAAGACATGCAGAACACACTATGTCCTGCCCTGCAGTGTAACAGATTTGCTGTTACCAAGTTTCAGTCTTTATCATGAAAACTTCAAAGCTCTCATTTTTAAAAGCCCTGCTTTCCATTCTGGGTCAGGTTTCTGGAAGTCTTACGATGTCAGCGTTAAGATTACAATCAAGAGCAACAGTTCTGCCAATACTGCTTCTGAAATGACTGTCTCACGTTGCAGTTGCCTTGACCTGCAACGGAAGGATGTTATCTCTCAGAGCAGGGAGCATTAGAGGTGTTTTTGTTCAATACTTTGGAACCATGAAGTACCAAACAAAAACACACTTACGTTTTGTTTTGCTCGTGACCCTGACAGTCTCCCATCAAGCAGAGGAGCATAGTAATACTTTCCATTAGGCACCTGCACTGACATTACGTGACTGTCTGGAGCATGACATGTTTGTTGCCTCACCTTTGATTTTGTCTTCTAGTTCACAAGGCTGAGATTCATCCACTGGATTTGAGAATTGAACATTCCCAAGATGGAGAAGGCCTGACAATACCTGAAATATAATCAGTCATGGGTTTTTCAAAACAGAGCTCCTTTCCAAGGCAGTGCCCTCACAGCCTTCCCTTAGCCTTGAGGACAGGACAAGTCAAAACATTTCTGCACAACAACAAAAAATCAAGTGGATTCCAAGCTTCTATGTTCATTCCTAACGCTGCAATGGCTGAAGCAAAACTAAAGCTCCCAGGAGCTGGTTTTTAGTTAAAGCCTAGTATTCAGCTATGTAACCTTATCTGTAGCTGTAGGCCCTCCAGCCAACAGTATCTAACAACCCATGCTCTGTACATCAATACAGATTTACTTCTGCAGAAATCCCACACTAAAAAAAAACATTTCAGACATCAGCAGCAGCCTCGTGGTGACAATGCTTTGTACCTGACCTTGAAAATATTGTTCTGCATGGAGCGGTCAATGCCCAAGTGAAACATTGCATCTCTGGTCACCTCGAAGCAGTCCTCTGAAAAGCCAAACAAGTGCTGTTTAAAGGAAAGCCATGCTCACAAACACAGGCAAGCAGAATGCTCTACACCACCTCCAGTTCAGCTGCAACTCTCAATGGAGATCATACAAGCCAGATGCTCCTTTGGTAAGTGCCACAGTACAAGCTGGAGAACCATCGACTTAATACCGAGTCTGTGTTGCTGTGATGTTAGGCAGCACGTTGCTGAAGCACATCTGAAGACAAGACAGTTTCTAAACATAGCCACAGAGATGCAAATTCACTAGGCCAGAAACTGCTGGTTTAACTCAGGTGAAAACTCTTGGTAGTGCAAACTGAAACTTAAGAGAATCACACCAACATAGGTGGCTGTGCAAAACGGCTGCTGGTGGCTGACCAATGTGGGTCATGGGATTGTATAGGACTAATACATTGTTTTCCTGCCTCCCTTTAAAGTTAAAGCCACTAGGAATGGCCAGCTTGTGAAACGAATCTTTACCATCTAAGTTTCTTTCCGAATTGGGCAGCCAGCGGTAGTCAGCCCCTTCTGGAAGGTTCCATGACAGCCTCTCCTCTGCAGTAGCACCTTTTGTGATCTGGAGACAGAAAATAAGGTAAGGACTGAATTTGCAGCTCAAAGACAATGAATAACAACCTACTTGGAGCATGATTTCATTTGGAAGCATGGCAGACAGGGAAAATGGTACATAGTTAAAGTTGCAACTGGGCTAAATGTAGTGATTTCATCCACACTGTTTGTCAGAAATATCCAGAAAAATTAACTGAAGACAAACCTGATAAAAAATATGGAAGTTTCTTTCATTGGGGGCCTGATAGGCAACTCTGGTCTTCTCCAAAAGGAAAGTCTGAATGGAAGCACTACTCAGATGGTGGCATCTACAGGAGAAAAAAAAAAGCACAAGTATTTCAACAAAACTTCCTCACAGAATCTGGTAGATGCTGTGTTATGACAGCAACTGCCTACGATTGCTCTGCACTTCACCCTCAGTTTTGTACAAACTTAATGTCATATTTTATTCAGAGTTCTGAACTGCATCTCTGGTTTTCCACTGCTGTCTTTTAGAGACCAGGGTGAGAGCTTGCAGGAAAAAACAAAGAGAATACGAATGTAAGCTGCCAGTAAACCAAAAAAGGCTCGTAAAGGTTTAAAGTAAGAAGACAACAAACAAGAGATTTTACACAGTAATTGTTACCTGTCTAACTGAAGCTGGATGTATTTTCCAAAGCGGCTGCTGTTGTTATTGCGCAGGGTACAGGCATTTCCTGTGGAAATGCACATACAGCAGCATCAGAGTGGTTCCCCTCTTCCAGGGAGGGTATTAAGGGTGATTTGTACACAGTATTTGAAGAGTTTATCGTCAAGCTGAGGACCAAGAGCTAGTTTTGATTCCCACAGTGGGGATTTTTGTTGTTAAAAAAGCCTCATTTACCAAATGCTTCCATGACAGGGTTGGAATCCAACACTCTCTTCTCTATCCTTTCCACAGTTTCATTGCCTTTTGGGGAGACTACAGTAGCAGCAACAGAAGCATAGAATCTCATGAGGCAGCGAGAAGTCCAGGTCTGCAAGACAGAGGCTTGACAGTAAGTCTGTTTTAACCATCTTCTTAGTTATGTCAGTTAGTGAAACAGTACTAGCTTCTGAAAACACAGTATGCAGCTGGTGATGATGCTAAAGAGAGTAATGTGTCAGGTTTATAGCTCTATTTCAGTGGAAACTTTTTGTGCATATGCTTATGTGCAACAGACATACATTTAAAAGCCCTTGGAGTGCTTTGCTGAATGGCAGTTTTATCAAGATGTAACCATCTGGAAGCTGAGCTAGAAGTATCAGCTGAATTGAATATAAATGGACTTTGAGTCACTAACACTCAGCAAATCATTCTGTTCTCAGCCTTAGAAAGATCCTTAGTGTCTTCCTGAAAAGGGATGGACCATTCCAGAAGGGCCTAGGACAGGATCTGAACTCTTCACTTCTTTGAAGTCTCTATGTAGGGTCTACCAAGACCCACACTGGCTCCCTGACAGCTGCACCTGAGTCAACGTCTCAGGTGCAATTCCTGTTGAATGATTCAAATCTAGTCCTCACAGAAATTACAGATGTCACCTAAGGAGCAGCTATATTAAGTGGTGTCTATTTAACTGAAAGCATTTAATGCTTTACGTGTAGTTGAAGCGAGTCGTGCTAGAGCAGACTGCCTACGTGCTCTGTCACCGGCTTTTCTTCATCTTCCCCTCTTCACTGAAATGTTGCACTACAAATCCCCAGAAAAATCTCAAAACTTAAGAGCAGTATCAGAAAGACTCTCCTTACCTTCCCAGCACCACTTTCTCCACTCACAATTATAGACTGGTTTACAGGGTCTATCTGGCTTTGGACATTTCTGTAGGTTTGCTCAGCCACTGCAAAGATGTGAGGTTTTAAATCCTGGCAGTAAAAGAGAATATTCATATTTAAGAGAACAGTAATTGCCCAGTTCAACAGCAACAGGCTGTATCTGAAAGCAGTACTGCTCTTTTAACAGAACTTGTATATCACTCAAAATGGTTTTTATCCTTTAGGATTATTTTGCTCATACAGAATTTGAAGAACTTGACATCTTGTTCCTGCAGGACAGTTATTTCAGATAAAAGGATTACCTGAGGACGAAGTGCATCATGGTACTCTCTCATAAGCTCAGGTGAATAGAGGCAGGATATAGGCTGAAATGGATTTAAAGCCACCAGGCTGCAGCCAGCATTTGTATAAAACAAGTTTACTGTGTATCTTGCTTGAAGACATTTCAGAACTGAAAGACACACCTTCTGTTAGCATCTTTTGAAAAGTGTATTTGTCTCTTCCTGTTCCTGTTTGTAACAAAAATCTTCAGATATGTTACCTATTAGGTTTAACAGAGAATGAGGTGATCACAGAGTGACAGAGGTCTAACATACACAACAATGTCTCTAAGGATTGCCCTTATTTTGAAAAATCTTAAAGGATCTGCTGACTGTTCCATTCAGTAAATCCTGTGCTTTTATGAGGTTTCACATAGTCCTAGAAAACAAACCTGTGCACTTGCAGAACAGAGGCAAGAATTCCCCCAGGAACAGGCCTTAGCTTCTCTTAACAGGGTCAACTTTTAAAGTTGAGTGAAGAATTTACCTCTTAAAACCAATGTATTTTGAATCTAAGGTAGAGCCTCATATCAACACCCAACTGTAATCACAAGGGCACACAGGAGTCCTTCAGCAGGACTCACAGCCACAGCTTGGTCTGCCTGAACCAACACCACAAAGGCTGCTCTGCGTGCAGAGCTTGGTCAGGGCTCAGTGTGGCTCAATCTATCATCAATACAGAAAAGCATTTGGCAAAAAAAAACCTCAGCCAAGCCACATGTGACTTTCTAAGGCTCTGAATAGACTTTAATAGGCTTTGAACCTTTAACTACTGTGCTCATGACAGTATTATTGCAATGAGACATGTATTGGTAGCCACCAGGGAAAGTGACTCCTCAGGAGATCCCTCAGGAGCCTGGCTGCCTGCTCACCTGTGGTAGTTGTCACTGGATTCACTTTCGTGAGGTCATCAAAAAGATGTAGTTTCTCTTCATCACTGAGGAATGCTCTAACTTCTTCTTCAAATGACTCATTGAGGTCATTCTGGATGACAGAATCTTCTTTTTGGCCATTTTCCTGCAGAGGATGTCAGATTGGCACCAGTCAAAGGCTAAACAGAGCTGGATTTTCACCTCACCTGCTATAGTTTATAGCTCTTCTACTGCTTCCATGTAACCAAGTTCAGTCTCAGCAGGAGTTGTAACTTGGTGTGTTTGAGCTACTCTTCCTCCCAGTTGCCACCCCCTTGTATCAATGGTTCCCATGGGGTGCTTTGTTTCTAGAAAGATATTACCTAGCAGAAGAGAGATGCCAGGCTGACAACACTGTCTGTAAACAGAATTCATTGCTGGCAAGTCTGGCTGTAAGCAAAAGCACTTGGAAAGAACACGTCCTTACACTCATACTATGTGGCTCTTGCAATTCTGCAGGTTGTTCATCACAGGCACAATTACACCATGTTCTTAACTGGCATATTTCTAAGCCTACGGATGTCCTGCATCTAGTGCAAACACTGCCGTGGGCAGAGGGGAGTAGCAGGACTGGCTGCAGAGGCTGAGGTAGAGCTGAAAGCTACTGTGGTCCAACACAAATTTTTTCCCAGCAGAGACTTACACTTTTAGAGCAGAGATTGAGGACCCCTGGAGTGAAGTCGCAGACTGCACACAATGCAGCCAGGGGAAAGAAATGGTGTTGTGAGAGCTGGCCTGCATTAGGTGAGGATTTGTCCCCTCTGAATCACTTAATATTAAATCTTAGCCTTCAGGCTCCCATGTCCTTGACAATATTAGTTGGCAGGACACATTTGTTGGACAAACAAATGGAAAACTTAGCCAGAAGAGAGATTTCAGGTCGTCTTTGTCATTTCTGGATGAAAGAAGAGAGAGCCTAGAAGGGAAAATGAAGAAGGCAAAAGATGCCAGTCCTGATTTCTGCATTCTAGATATTCCTTTTCTGTTCCTGTTCTTGACAGAAAGTCCTCCAAAGTAACCCTACTCATTTGTATTTAGTAGCATAAATCTGCAGTTCTTCGCATGGCAACCAAGTCAGTGGGCAGGATCACCTTGTTTATATAGAAAAAGTGCTAAATTCAGTTAGCAGAATTCCCACTTGGATGAGTTAGGCTCATTAATAAAGGGTAAAAATATAGTGCAAAATCCCATTAACACATGTCTACTAAAAAAAAACCCAACATAAAAAGCTACAATAATTTCCTCATTCAGGAGCATTATCATCTTTTGCAGACAGCACAAGTAGTTCATTTCCAGTAATACAAAATTTTACCCAGCAAGGGGAAAAAAAATTGCTTAGCAACACAGTTAAGCATTGCCATCCAAGTGATTTCTGAAAGAACCCTAAGAAGCTCGCTGCTTTCACAGAGAACAGACATGCACAATTATGAAACACTCCACAGATGAGTTTCTGCCACTTGCCCATCCTCCCCGTGCCCTCCTGTGCCTTTGCACCAGCAAATCGATTTGTACAGCTGATACTGCAAGAAAAAGCTTTGTTTTGCTCCCCTGCTCAACCTCACTTCAAGTAGAAGAGATGGTGATCGCTTAGCCAAAAGAAAAGCAGTACTTGAAAATACAATCACTTCTGATTCCTGCACTGCATAGCTCACATGTCTGTTAATTGAACAAACACCCTTAAGGATGTGTTTGCTACATGCATTAACACCTGCCAATGGCACAACCAAAATCACTACCTGGCATTAGTAACACAGCTCAAACCCACAGCTAATGGGGCTGGTCAGTCTGTGAAGCAGGGCTGAATAGACATTAGTAGTTACCTAATCTTGACCGTGTGGAAACAAGCCAAGAATTCTTTCCTGGCAGTAAAATGTAATTAGCACACACACAATTCCTGTTTTTCTTTTTACCTGGGTTGGCATCTTGTCCAGCCCTATGGACGGGATCGCTGGGGAGGTCCTTCAGGGCAGCTTATCCAAATCACACTGCAGAATGCTTAAATTAACACAATTTTTTGACAAAAAAAAAGACATTTAGAACAAAATAACTCTGGACATGTCACTCTCTGAAGCAGATGCAGAAGTACTGATCCTGGTGAGGCCCGAGTAATACCAGAGCCAGAAGCTACCCACACTGTCAGAGTCACACATCCTGACTGCCCCTGCAAACACAGCTTATTTGGAAAGAATAATGGATCTTTCCTTACTGCAGGAGTAGGATGCTGTGTTTCTCTTGAATTAAAAGAAAGGGGTTTTGGCAAGAAAATGCAACTTTTTTGTTCAATGTCTCCTGTTAGGACACACAGACAAGCATCTGAGAAGCTGGTGCTTTGGAAAAGGAGCGGCTCCGAGTTTTGGATTGCAGCAGAAACAAGATATGCTGATGTGCTGCTGTCCTCTACCTGCTTCCTCTATAAACCACTGCAAGCCAACTCAAGGTGAGTCAAGTTTGCCCTCTCAAATTCTTTGACAAACACAGATTCCAGGCACACGGCCAGTGAGAATTCTGTTTTCTTCCAACAGCTGAAACTGCCATAACTTCCATTCCATTCTATTTCTATTCTGTCCTAAGCCCATTCTTACCTGGCACGAGAACACCATTTATGCGTCAACCCACGTGAAGCGCAGAGAGCTCACAGCACACACAGAGCCACCAAGAGCCTCTCTGCCTTGAAAGAGTTTCTGATCTAGTTGCACTGTCTTGCTTTCCTAGGAGAGGCGTCGCATACAGCTCTCGGGAGTGCCTCGCGCCCGTAAAACCAGTTCCCGAAGGACACAGGCTGCCGCAGCTCCCTGCTGATGCAGCCTCCCCCGGGCTGTGCCAGAGCAGAATCCGACATTCGCCCGGGCCCCAAGGTCACTCGCAACGGGACCGTCCCGCCGTGCCCACGGCCTCGCCACGGGGCCACCGCAAGACCGGGCGTGCTGGGGTCAGAGCCCGGGCCTCCCCCCGAGAGCTCTACGAGGGAAGCGCGGCCGCTGCGGCGCGGGACCGTCCCCGGGGGTTAGGGGCGGGCGGGCTCCCGCTAGCGCCCGGCGGCGGGGCCGCCGCAACCCCCNGGCTGCCGGAGGAGGCGGAGCAGGGGCGGGGGCTGCCGGCGGCGGCAACGGCCGGCGCTGAATCGGCCGCTGCAGAAGAGCAGCTGCTTCCCCTCTGGCGAAAGTGCGGGCGGGCAGCGCGGCCGCTGTTTACCGGCGGGGCCGCGGCCGGGCCCGGGCAGGGAGCTGCCGGCAGCCGCCGCGGAGGCGCCCGGGGAACACGGGAACTGAGCCGGGGCAAGCTGCGCCTCGCACCTCGACCCCGAACGGGACGGCGGCAGGTTGGTTCCCCCCGCCTGGGGCGCCGCTGGGCTCTCGGGGCCACGCGAAGCAGCGCGGGCAGCCAGCGCAGGCTGTGCGGCCGCCCGTGCCCCGGGCTGAACTAACACACGGTGACTTGGGCTTTATAATGAAGGTCTTTGTAGGGTTAACAGCAGGGCACGGTCGCTGTGGGGCTCGGAGTGTCTCGTAGCAGGTGCTGCCGTTGCACGCGGGGATTTGAGCTGCTGGGTTCGTTTCACTGACCAGGAAACACAAAGTGCGCGAGGGTCACGTTTCACGTACCCACTTCATTTATGCTGTAGGGAACGTGACTATCACCAGAGAAGGACACGCTGTGAGATCAGTCACGCTGTGAATATTCCACAGAGTATCTGATATTCAGAGCTCTTCAGGAGAAATGTATTGACTCGGGGCACAGTAGGATCTGTAACGCTGGGGGTGGCTGAGGGGCAGCCAGGGCTGTTGTTTGGCACTCCCGAGGTTGAGGAGTTGCTGAAGAACAGATGGCTCCGACATCAGGGTCTGTTTTAATGAACATAAGATTAATTTGCGATGAAGTTCTCAGAGCCCTGTTTTACAAAACTAACTCAGGTTCACATTTGTGTTTTCAGAGGAAGGAAGAAGAATGTCACAGAAACACCTGAAAGAAGCCTTTATCAGCAACTTAAATGGAACTAGTTTGCTGGAAATTTCCCTCGGCATGTCTCTAGCTCCTCTCTGCCTGCTCTGCAGAGGACTCCTCTTGATTTTATATTACCTGCACTATGGGAAACCTCTCCGTTCAAGGAAATATTGCCTGCTGCTAGACTTCCTTGTGCTGGTATCTCCCCTCCTGTTCTCCTGTACAGTCTTGTCTCCAGTCATCTTCTTCCTGCCAACTGTCATTGCAGCCTTCTGTGCTGGGATATTTTCTAAAATATACAGCCAAAGGAAGCATGAGCCCAGAGTGCCCTTGAGGCAGATTGTAAAAGACTTCCAGAAGATGTACTTGGATTCAGAATACATTCCAGCAGTAACTGTGTTTCGTGTTTATGTCAACGTGTTGACATCCATCAGCATTTTAGCCGTGGATTTCCCGCAGTACCCGAGGCGATACGCCAAAGCTGAGACCTATGGAACAGGAGTTATGGATTTGGGGGTTGGAGCTTTTATTTTTGGGAATGCTCTTGTCTGTCCTGAAGTTAGACAGAAAACTTGTGTGGCGCAATCAAAGTTTTCCAGTCTGGCCAGGCAGTTCTTTTCCGTTTGGCCATTGGTTTTTCTTGGCGTCGGACGACTGCTCAGCGTTAAATCTCTCGAGTACCATGAACACACTTCAGAGTACGGCGTGCACTGGAATTTTTTCTTTACCTTAGCACTTGTGAGGCTTGCAGCATCTCTACTTTTAGTCATATTTCCAAAAACTAGTTCTTGGATTGTTGCTGTAAATCTTGCTGTACTCTATCAGCTTATCCTTAACACCACCTCTCTGAAGACATTCATCTTGCACGGGAGTGACGGTAGAGACACCAGGACTGGCTTTCTAAATGCCAACAGGGAAGGCCTGCTCTCTCTTTTTGGCTATCTAGCCATATATATGGCTAGCGTCCAAGTGGGCCTGTGGCTGCTGAAGTGCAGGAGCTCAGTCAAAGGCTGGATGGGAGCAGTGTGTGTGTTGGTGCTGACCGTCCTCCTGCTCTTCACGTTCCTTCACGCCTCGCAGGCCTACGCGGACCCCGTGTCCCGCCGGATGGCCAACCTGTCCTACTGCGTATGGGTGGTCGCTCACTGTCTGACTTTGCTCCTCTGGTTTGTAGTGACTGACCTCATGCTGGTGTTCACCAAGCTTCTGGTGAAGGGCTCCAGCGTGCCCTGTTGCTGGAATGCTGTCGAGCCCCCTCACGCCAGTACAAGGCGTGAAGGGAAGGCTGTGCCCAGCAGAAGGGAAGGCAAGCAGCTGCCTGTTTGCCTGATTAGTGCTATTAATCAAAATCAACTACTGTTTTTCTTGCTAGCAAATGTTATGACTGGTACTGTGAATATACTGATAGATACAATCCACAGCAAGGCTGCATTTACGTTGTGTATACTACACTTGTATATGTTTTTTAACTGTTTAATTATGCATATATTGCATGCCAAAAACATAGTATTAAAGTTTTGGTGATTCCACTCTGTCTCAAGCAGCCAGGTTGAGCTTTGTTTCATAGAACCACAGAATGGGGGGGGTTGGATGGGACCTTCAGAGATCATCCAGTCCACCCCCCCCCCCCCCAGAGCAGGTCCATCTAGATCAGGGCACACAGAAACGTGTCCAGGCAGGTTTTGAAGACCTCCAGAGAAGCCTCCACACACTCCCTGGGCAGCCCCTGGGCCAGGGCTCTGTCACAGTTTGCTGTTAATTTGTTTGTTGTGGTTGAATGATGCTATTTTAGTGGGAAAAAAATTGTATTGCAATAAGTGCAATACATTTTTATGATATGGCATTAATTCATAATTCAGAATAGCTTTTTACTCTTTAGTGTTGATGGTTTTAATGGTTTGTTGTACTGAATTTTACAGCCTACGCTGTTACCTGTTGCAGTCGTTACGCATTCTCCTGAATACTTGGGTTCTGAGATGGCTAAAAACTCCTGCTGCTCCCATAAACACTCAGGCAGAGGAGTAATGGAGTCACAGTTAGTGAGTCATGTTCATACTCAAGTGCTGGTAGGAGGTAACAGTGTACAGAGTAGAAGCCAGAATGAAAAGTAATAAAATCAGTAATTATAGTAATTATAGCTGTGTTTACCTAGTTAAGGCCCTCGCAGAAATAATAGATAAAAATTCTTTCTAAAGAATGCATTGAATAAGTGGATACTTAAAAATGTTTTGGCCCCAGTTCTGCAAAGATTGATGCATATTCTTGACTTTGCTGGCAGTGACTGTATATGGAATGTTACTCATATGCTGACATCTAAATTAGCTTTTGAATTACAGCTAAATTTTATTTTCATCCTCACTGATGAATATAAATGAAGACCTTAGGTAAAGTGTGATGCTCCACAGGACACAACTGCAGATAAATCCACAGAGTAGTTGTTGAGATTGGCAGTGCAGATAACAAGAGCAGCAGAGTTTTATAAGCAAATCCAAAGATCCAGCCCCTCCCATTCATCCCCAGCTGCACATTGTGACAGCTCATCTTTAGGAACGCTGTAAACTACGGTCCTCAGCTCTGCTTTCAAAGTCCTCGAGGCCCACCTACTTGTCTATAGAACTATTTTAAACAGCGGCTCATTTAGTAGGGTATTTTGACAGCTGAGATGTTTTCAAGTGAGAACATTCCGTATGAATTTTTATTAGCAAACAAAGAGTGTGCAAATGGAAAGCAGCATGACACAGTGGGGCAGGGTACTGACAGGAGAGGCGCTCAGTTCCTCCATCGCAGGCTCTTTGTTCCCTTTCCTAACTGTGACAATTCTTCCTGACCTCATTAAGTTGTTGAGAAGAGAAATGCACTTAAAGATTGTGAGGAATTCCATAATGGGTGATATAAATACTTAAGTAGACTACAAATGGTAGTTGATGATAGATGTTTAATGTCGGTGGAGTTAGAGCAGTTAGTTTCTCCCATCAAATGTGATGAATCATAAAACCTATGGGGATTAAGCCTCTAAATCAGATTCCTCAAGGCAGACATTCTGTGGAATACTCTTTAGTTTATGAGGTTCTCTTAGCCGCTGGCCAATGGAGAGGTGAGGTCTGAGGATTATAGGCTGTAGCCATGCTGATTTCGTGCTTGATTACTTCCAGGTTATAGCCATACAGTCTTCAGAATTAAAGAAAACCAGTCTGTATTATCCTGGGGACAAATGCAATTTGTTGGCAGCAATGTCTTATGAACAGTTGTCACAGTTTATGGCAGTATTCTGGTAACTGGTGTGTCTGTTTATCTTAGAACATTTCCTAGCCTTGCCCAGGGAAGGCAGCCTCCATCAGCAGCTGAAGGCACCACTCATTTACCCAAAATTACACACGGATATTAATTTTTGAACCATCTGAAGCACAAGACCTGCAGTGAGTTCTGCCTGTGAGCACAAGCCTATCATGTGATTCAGAACGAAGGCATTGACTGGGTGTGATGAAGCGGAGTTGTGCCTGGACAAGCTGCGAACTCTCTCGGTGCCAACTCCATTTGATGAAGCAACAACTGCCGTGGGAGGTGTGTGGTGTGTGCGCAGAGCCCTGCGAGCTCTGTGCAGGCAGCAGGCTGCCGGGCACTGCTGGGCACCGGAGCTGCACCTCGCAGTGACACTGCTGGCAAACCCGGGGCACGGGGGAGCACAACCAGCGACAGCGAGAACAAACCACTTCTCTCAACAACGGCACCGCTCCACATCAGCTCCATCTCCCACTTGTAAAGTAAGTTGTTCGCTGCTGAATTAATGAGAGACAATTAATTCTCGTTGCTTGTTGTCGATAACAAATGCAGCAAACTCTGCCCTGAAGCAACCAGCACAGTTATTAAAGCTGAATGTTTAGACTATGAATAGATACAGATCATTTAACCATGCTTCTGGAAGAACCAAGAAATGCAAGCAAGCATTCTTTGATCAGAGTCTGCACAAGCAAACAGCACCGTAAAGGGTCTGGAAAGCTGCGACAGAACTTGACACTGCCACACTGCTGTAGACACTTTCTCCACATGCAGCTCAGCAGCTGTGAGCTCAGTGGCCAGCAGGCACATCAACACTGCATTTCATAGGATCAGAGTCCCATAGTGGTGAGGGTTGGGAGTGCCCTGCAGACCATATCCAGCCCAACCCCCTGCTGAAGCAGGTTCCCCTCGATCAGGGGTCACAAGAACAGATCCTCTGACTAATAATAATAGTAAAGCAGAGAACTGGAAAAACATAAACTGTTTTGTCTTTGCTGCCATAGTTTCACCCAATGACCCTTTCTGTAGGGCTGCAGGATAGGGAAAATAAGGTGGAGAGTAGAGCTGATTGCATTTATCCTTCACCTTGTTACTTGTTGAACATCAGTAGCTTTTTACCAAATGTCATTATTTTTAAGGATCAACTTGCATGTTTTCCTTTCCAAGCCAGTAGTGTCTCTTCTGAAGTCAAATCTTTACAATAAAGATTTCAGGCGGTATCCAATTTCAAAGCCACCATGGTCCTAAAGAACAGGTATTTCACCCTAGTGAGAGGCATGAAAATGTACAGCACAAAGGGGCTGGCTGTTTTTTCACCATTTCATAGATAACAAGCAAACTGCATGTTCTGCAACTTAACCCCCCCCACCCCACCCCTCTTTTCCGTGGATAAACCTGAAATGTAACGGTGCTTTTCATGCCTAGTTTAGCAATGTACACCCTGAGAACACTGGGGCACTGATGTGATCCAATCCCACTCCTGGAGCGTAGGGGCAGAAGTGACACAGGAGTCCACATGCTGAACGGGCCCTGCAAAGACAGCGTATGCTCATCACAATCCAGTGTGCTCACAATACTGTAACGTGAGGAACTGTCCCTTGTCACACCATGACAGCTTGCACTTGTTTTTTTTTTTTTTTTCTGAAGAAGGGTACCATGAAAGTACACAAACTGCAAACTGTGCTGCGACGTTTCCATTAGGGATGCTGCAAGTAAATGAACTCCTCCACTAAAGATGCTTTTTATGCTGAGACGAGAAAAAAAAACCCCAACAATCCCGCTCCCTTATTGCTTCCCCTGCACTTTCTCGTGAGGATTTGAGCATCCATAGACATAAACAACAAGAACTAACAGATCAGCTGTAGTATTTAATCACTCCAGAAGGGCTATGGGGTTTTTTTTTTTCTTCTTTCGTTGCCTAAATGACACACCCACGGGATTTCTGGCTGGTTGCACCGCAGAAGAAGCCGACAGCCTGAAGTGGGAGAGGGTAAGGCCAGCGAAAGCCTGCCTTACCTGGCGTTTGGCGGGGGCGCAGGCGCTGCGTGCAGCTCTGTCAGCTCAGCCTGCCCGTCGGTCTGCGCTCGGCTGCGGCAAAGCCCGCGCCGTTCCCACACGCGGCGCCCCGATACGCTCCGGCCCTGTCCCCCTGCAGCTCCCCGGGGCCGCTCGGGGCCGCTGGGGGCCGCGTGTCCTCCTCCCGCGCCGCCGCGTTCTCGCGCCCTTCCCGAGGCACCCGCGTCCCTCCGCCCCGGGGCCGGGCCTCTCTAGCGCCCCAGCGGCCGCCGTTTCCCCGCCTCCGGCTGGCGGCGCGCGCGCGGCTCCNTGGCGGGGCGCGGGGTGTCCGCCCGCCTGTCAGAGCGCGCGGCTCGGCGTCTCGCGGAGCAGCCGGTAAAGGCCCCGGAGGGGGGCCGCGGGAGGACAGGGGAGGCCGGGAGCCGCTCCGGGGTTGTGTGCCCGGCGTCGGCGGCCCGTGCCGGGAGGAGAGGGGCGGCGCGCCCGCCGCGTCCCCTGCGCTGCAGCCCCGCCGTGCCTCGGGCTGTTCCCCGGCCCCGCTGCAAGGAGGCGGCGGCGGGTGCCCGGGCTGGCCCCGAGGAGCGGGCGCTGGGTCCCGGTGGGGCGCGGCCCTGCAGCAGGTCTCCCGGGCGAGCGTTGGCTCCGCTCCGCAGGTGGAGGCGCCCGCCCGCCCGCCCGCGCTGTCCCTCAGCCGCCGCGGAGCGGAGCGGAGCCCCGCAATCCCGGCTCCGGGCCGGGCGGCTGCGCCCCGCCACCCGCACGCACACCGCACAGCGCGGGGGAAGCGGCCGGCAGCACGGCGGGCTCGGGCTGTGCTGGGGCTGTGCTGGGGCTGGGCTCGGGCTGTGCTGGGGCTGTGCTGGGGCTGTGCTGGGGCTGTGCTGGGGCTGTGCTGGGGCTGTGCTGGGGCTGTGCTGGGGCTGGGGCTGTGCTGGGGCTGGGGCTGCGCTGGGGCTGGGGCTGTGCTGGGGCTGGGGCTGGGGCTGTGCTCGGGCTGTGCCCGGCGCCTTCCTCCCCGCCGTCCCCTCCCTTTCTCCCAGCCTGCCCGCCTCTCGTGCCCGTGGTCTCCGGGAGTGGGCTGGGGTGGCGGGCTTGGCGCTCGGCGTGGTGAATCAGGCGATGGGGTAAAGCAGGCTGGCTCCCGGGCTGCTGAAAGTGTTCCGGGGAAGCGCGGCGAGTATTTACCTCCGCGGGCTTTGGCTGCTCGCAGGCTGGAGCTGGGAGGAAGCAGCGGCAGCGAGCAGAGATGGCGCGGCTGGTGGCGGTTTGCAGAGACGGGGAGGAGGAATTCCCTTTCGAGAAAAGACAGATCCCCCTCTACATCGATGACACCCTCACGGTGAGTGCCCGCGCCCCGCGGAGCCCCGCTGCCCGTGCGCCCGCAGCGTGTTGTAATTCCCAGGCGAGGCCTTTTCCCTAGATAGGCCTCCTCGGCTCCTCCTTTGGCTCCTTCAGCGTTAATCTCCGGGACTTTGCAACACTTCAGGTTAACAGCGTTTAATGTGGCAACTTTTTTATTATCTGATTCCCAGCTCTAAAAACATGCAAACCACGTAATAACAAGAAAGTTATTGCTGTATTAGGGCCTCCGCTTAACTTGTTTTCAAGTGACACGCATGTCTCGGTGCTCGAGCCCGAATGTGGAGCAAAGCCATTTTAAAGTTATTAAGGGAGGGAGCCATATTAAGGTTAAAACCCAACGAGATAATTACTGTGCTCTTAAATAGGTAAGAAAAGGCTAAAGGTGTTTTTGAAAGCTCTGGCTTAAGGTGTTACTGAGCCTGCAAGGTCCTGCTGTGTCTATAGTAACAAATCTGAGAGAGTTTCCGTTTCAGTGCATTATTCTGAATTGGGAAAACATGGAGGCTTTGCTGTTTCCAGAAGATTCAGTGTAAAGATGAATGAAATGCGGCTTGAGGGCTCTCCAGTCTCTCTTCTTTCTCAAAGGAAACTTTTACACCTCAGGAATTGCATTGTGGAGTGATCACAGAACGAATGGCAAAAAAAAAATAACTAACCAATTTTAATTAATTTTAATTCTTCAGGTGTGCAAAAGTTGGATTGAAATTGAAACTCGACTTGGATAGTGTAATTGGGTGTCTTCATTATGTGTTTTTGATTTCTGTTGCTGTCAGTGATGTGACAGTAACTGCTGTTACTTTAAATAGTGTAAGATGTATGTGCTTTAAATTCCTAGTGTCATGCTTTAGTATGGGAGAACGCCTGACTTGCATCAGCAAGCTGCCCTGATCAGCTTCGTAACAGTTTCTCCCATCTTCCAGAATAAAACAATTGTGCATCTTCAAACAATCTGTTACCTCTTCATCCCACTGCTAAAGCCTATCCAGTTCAATCCCATCGGTTGTTGCTGCATTTGAAGGAAGAGTCTTTGCTATATTTTAGTCTTGCTCATTTTACACCACAGCAGATTGTTAATTTACCAAATATCATCGCTGTTTTTGGCTTTACGTTGTCATCTCTGGTGAACTGTACCTATACATTAGGCGGAGCTTCCCTTTGAGTTTTCCAAAGTAGTGTCTGCCTCTCCTAGAGTGGCTGATAACCTGCGAAACCCTGCACTGTGTAGGAATAGTGTAAATTTGTGGGGTTTTGATGTCTTGGTCATGCCTTGAAAGTTATTTTGCCCTTCCATTCCCTGGGCAGTTTTAAGATCTCAGGAAAAATTACCGATTAGGTTATGTCAAGTAGAAGACTTACCGTGCCCTTGTTACCTTCGCTGTGTTTAAAAGGTTGAGAAAGAGAGGAAAATTCAACTGTTCCACACATCAGGTAGATTGTCTTCAACTGACCTAAAATTCCATCTGTGGTTTAGTTCCAGAATTTAGCACCAGGCCCAAACCTTGTGCAATTGCATTATGTTGTCACTATCCTACTTCTTACGCCAGAGGCAAGCCATACTCATGATTGAAGAGGTTCCTGTAGCTGTAAATCAGTTTTGTATCCATCTGGCTGAAAGGCATTTATGCAAGTGCAAGTCATCCTCACCATGAAGAAATCTTAGATTGGGTCCATTTTTTTTTTTTTTCCCCCCTTCTGTTTCTGTTGTTACAAAGTGCTCAGATTTCTAGATGGTTTCTGGAGGCTTTTATTAAATAAATGTGCAGAAGCAAGTGAATGAACTCTTAGCTTCCTTGTCTCAGTCTTCTATAATTAATGATTTAAATTCTTAATGAGAGCTATTGCAAGACACAATTTTCTTTGAAACACAGTTTTACCTCTGCAGCGTTATCTCTAAAAAATTGTGTTGTTTATTGATAACAACTGGCTTCTGTTGGCCTCCTTTACAGCTCGAGTTTTGTTTAAAAATGAGACTACTTAGTTTCTGTAAACCAGCTGGAAGCCTTAATCTAGAAATAGTGAATCAGTGATTGCAAATTAGCAAGTGAATGGCCTGCAATGCTCTTCAGCTTGTTCCATTGCTTTGTAGCAGCACAGAAAGCTGTTCAGGTGCTCCTCTAAATGAGTTGTTCACTATCACACTTTTCTCTTTCTTATGGCTCAGCTAGAAATTAAAGGAAATTAAAATATTTAACCCTTTTCATTTCTTAAGCAGCTTTTATGATTTCTAGAAGACATTCCATTTGATGTGGTGGTATGGGAATTTTTTCTTCCAGTTCAGAGTATGATGGTGGTTGATGTTTAACCACTTAATAAAATCTCATCAGACACGTGAATTAATTTAGTCTTTGATAATTTCCCTTGGTTGTACAAAACACCGAAGGGCGTTGTCTGATAGTGGGAGATGAAGGTGAGGAGAAATAAAATTATGCAGATTTATCTCTTCTCTCTGTTATTAGCAGGTAGAGCTTTTACTTTTGCAAGTAGCTCGTTCCCTGCAGAAATATTAAATTAACAATGTAGGAAACGTGTAATTCAGCAGCAAAAAGCTTATGCTGCTGCTTAGTGTGTACAGATCAGGGGCAAGAGAAACTGGAAATGTGTGGAGAGTCAGAATTAGCACTGACTGTGGCACTGTTCTGCACCAAGGTAAGGCAGTTGTGCTAATGTTCAGCTCTAGCACATGTGAGATGAAAACATTGCCTTGTTTTCTGCCCTTAGAGGTTAGATGTTTATTTTGGAGCAATTTGAAGTGCTTGTTAAAGTGAACATATGTGTTCTCTGGAGGTAGTGCCAGCAATTATCAAGGCAGCAGGGAATTCCGTCTCTGCTAGACAGTTGAGGGAAGGTAGGGAGAAGGATGGATTGGAGAATTTAGTTTGGTGTTGATGGGTGTTAGAGTTGTTAACCAAAAGTGTAATTTTGTCTGCAGATCTTAAAGTGAATGTTCAGTATCCATACTGATAATTTCTATCTTTCTCAGTTTGGACAAAGCAGATCAACTCAGTCTTCATATGGTTTTTCTAGTTGGTTTCATTTTTCTCTGTGATTTTTAAAGTTGGATTTTTGACTGAAAATTATTTTACTGATTTCTGCTCCTTGCCCTTCCTTTTGTTGCTTAGTAATTTGAGAAGAAATATTATTAATTACTTATGAGTAATCACATTGTTCTGTAGGCTTAACATTTTACGTTGAGCCTCCTGCGAGTTATAGCTGCAGTCATACAAAACAAAGTATACCTCAGGAGTACCTTCTTGGGTTAATGTGGTTTAAAATTAGCCTTTGAAGGAGTCAACTCAGTCATTAAAGCCTTGGGACTGTTTCTTCATAGCTTTATAAATTGAGTTAGGCTGTTGGATCCCTTTGGATCTCAATGTGCTGAAGTACAATTTTTTTTTTTAACTGGAATGGTGTCTCCAGTTGAGTAGACAGCGTAGTGTAAATACTGGTGTTACACTCAGCAGCTTCTGCGTGCTCTGTACCAGCTATTTAAGGGTTGCCATTTATAAACTGCCCCAGGACATTGTATTAGTGAATCATTTAGTTACTTTGCTGAAATATTTTCTATCTTAAACTCTTACTTTTTTTCCTTTCCCAAGTTTCCAATAGTTATGTGAAAAAAAAACCTAACATTTAGCAGGATTTCTGTCTTCCCCCAAGAAAGTAAAATAAACTATTGGTCTGTGTATGACATTGTTTTCTGAAGACTCTGCTCTTTTTCTTCCCTCTCTTTTATAGATGGTGATGGAATTTCCTGATAATGTGCTAAACCTTGATGGACATCAGAATAACAGTGCACAATTAAAGCAGTTCATTCAGGTAAGGACATCCTGCTGGTTTTTAAGGTGGGCACATAACAGATTTCGCTTTGCTTTGGGTTATGGTTTTGCTTCTCTAGTAGATTGTCACTCCTGGAATGATTTAAAAGACACATCACCACCCATGTGCAGTTAGGTATCAGTGCCAAAGTACACTGGTGCATTAATTTTCTCTATTTCACAGCATTTATACAACCTTGTCTTGTCAGGAAGCAATGGAGTTGAACACTGCTTTTATGAGTTTATCTCCTGGTCACTGCCAGTTTTTATGTAATGGAGGCTCCAGTTTCTAAGTACTTTTGAACTGTTTTTCAAGTGGAGATGTGCATTACTGAAGATACAGTTCTTATGGCTGGTACCATACCAAGGTAGAATTAATGTGCCAGTTTGTGGATTATATATAGTTGAACAGTGAGGGATGGTTTTGTGGTACCCCATAAGCTTTGCTAATAAAAGCTTATGGTTTTGTGGTACCCCATAAGCTTTGCTAATAAAAGCTTCTCTGCTAACACTGCCAAATAACCATAGCACTAAAAGACCTGTAGCAATTGACAGATTGTGCCACTTCAAGTCCAAAGGAACAGGATGGTTTGCTGGTATGCAGCTTGCGCTTCTTCCATGGTTTGACAGCAGCACGTCAGATGTGTGCTGTGTATAGAGCGTAGCTGTGTTGTGAAAGTAGCTCATTCCTGCTGTTGTGTGATTAGTACTATTAATTACAGGAAAGAGGATTATTGCAGAGTGATATTACTTGTCAGATTATTTATTGTGACTGCCTTTAAGGGCACAAACTTTACATGTTACAAAAGGCAAGGCTATTGCATAAAATGAACTGAAAATACTTTCCCTTTTCAATCGATGTTTTCACATATTCTGTGAGATTGATTAGCTTTGCTATGTTGTATGGTCTTTTCTTTCCACAGAAGTTAGGACAAGTCATTTCCACGTTAGGAGTGTTTAAATGATGTGATATGACAATAAAACAGAAAATACTAATGTGGCAAAATATTTCCTGTATAAACAGTTGTCATGGTTTAACCCCAGCCAGCAGCTCAGCACCTCGCAGCCACCTGCTCACTCCTTCCTTCCTCCCAGTGGGATGGGGAGGAGAATGGAGGAAAAAGTAAAACTCGGGGCTTGAGACTGAGATAAGAACAGTTTAATAACTAAAAAAATATGATCATATTTTTAATAAAAAGGAATATAACAAAGATAATTAAAACACAAGAAAAGACAAGTAATGCACAGTGCAATTGCTCATCACCTGCTTGAGTGATGCCCAAGCAGCAATCCACCCTCCTTGCCAGTTGCCCCCAGTTTATATATTGCGAATTATGTCCTGTGGTCTGGAATATCCCTGTGGCTAGTTCAGGTTAGCTGTCCTGGCCATGCTCCCTCCCAGCTTGTGCACCTGCTTGCTGGCATACCATGGGAAACTGAGAAGTCCTTCACTCAGGATAAGTGCTACTTAGCAACAGCTAAAACATCACGGCGTTATCAACATTATTCTCACACTAAACCCAAACACAGTACCAACTGGTAGAGAGAAAATCAACTCTACCCCAGCAAAATCAAGACGATATAACTATGCTTAGAAAGCTGTATTTTGTGTAACCCAGAAGAATGGCACTCTCAATTAAATACACAGGACTCTGCCTTTACAGATGATGTTGCATACAGATCAGTAATGCTGATATAAGTGCAGATGTGTTGGTGTGTGAGGAAGGGACTCTCCCTTCTGCATAGCTGTGCTGGTGGTGTTTCAGTGTTGACAAAGTCTAAGTCGGTAATTTAGCAGTTAGAAGAAGAAATAGCAGAGTCTGTGCTTTTTGTGTACGTGTGCTTGGATGTGTTTGACAGAGCAACCAGGAGAAGCTCCTAAAATTGTTTATTGACGTAAGAAATATTAGGAGGTGTTGTCTATAATGTCCTATTATTAGCACACACATTAAGTGTTCACTACCCAAGTACAGTGTTTTACCCTGAATAGCAATGTGTGCTTTTTGTCATTTTGGGTATTACAATTGTAATGGGAAGTGGCATTTAGCTTTCCAGGAAGAATATTGCTAAATTGTCTTGTTCTGGACAAAACAAGTTTGTTGTGAGATTAGCAATATTTGTCAATTAGTACCCAGGAGTTGGCTTTCTGTGTGTCAAGGATAAAATAAATGCAAGTAGAAGATGAAAATTTAGAGTTACAGGTGAGACTCTTTACTAAAACATTTGTGCTGAGGTGGAGGGAAGAAAAAGACTTCTGATAAGGACAGAGAGGTGTGCTATTTGTTTGGAAGCAGCATTTGCTGAATTCAGTGGTAGGAGGAGGGAACAAGAAGAGAAAAACATGAGCTTCCTTCCAGAAGGAGTAGACTGTAAGCTGTGATAGTAGCAAGTGTGGTTTTGTTCATACAGGAAGTATTTGAAGTGATACACAGCAAGATGATGACCCGGAGCTGTGAGCATTGCTTACAGTTTCCACAGGTACACTTTATAAGGAAATGCTGCTGGAGACAGAGCTTGAACAATTTAATGTGTGGGTTTGTTGGTTTTGTAAAAAATGATTTCCTTTCTTATTCTTTTTAGAGACATAGCATGCTGAAACAGCAGGACCTAAATATTGCCATGATGGTGACTTCGCGGGAGGTTCTGAGCGCCCTGTCCCAGCTGGTGCCGTGTGTCGGCTGTCGGCGGAGCGTGGAACGGCTCTTCTCTCAGCTTGTCGAGTCTGGAAATCCAGCCCTCGAGCCCCTAACAGTAGGGCCAAAGGGGGTTCTTTCTGTCACTCGAAGCTGTATGACTGATGCAAAGAAGCTTTATACGCTGTTTTATGTGCATGGGTAAGTGTCTCAGAACTGCTGAGGTTGTTCTTCTCCGGGAAAGCAGCAAGCTGGCTTCTGTGCATTTCACTTTGCAGCTTCCTTGGTGATACTAAATTGTCACAAGTTTGAATCTTACAGTACATACTGATCTTTAACAGCCATGTTAAACTAGTTATTGCCTAAACTGGTAAAAAACAAACCCAAAAGATGTAATTTTTCATTCTCAATTGCCGTGCTACGAGTGCAATTGAAAGATACTGATACTGAAATGTGTAGTCATTAATCTGAAATAGGCACTGTGGGTGTTTCATGATGTCTGGAAGAAGAGTGTTTCTTTGCTACTTTGCACGTAGAAAATAATTAAAACAACAACAACAAAAAATCAACATCTCCTCCCACAGAAGCCTTTGTGCTCTTGGGTAGAAGGGTAGCACTGAGAAAGTGAAACCTTCTGGCTTTGACTAGCACAGTAAATAGCCTTAGTGCCATTTGTCTCTCAGCTGTCAATGGAGAAAACAGATGACTGCACCATGGTGTACCTTTGCCTTCAGCTCATTCTACTTCTTGCTCCACTTAACAGGCCAGTGAGAAGCAGGAAAGGTTAGTACAGAGCTGAGCATGTTGAGATTTGGAGTGTGAGTTAGTGTAACTTGATCAAGTTGTCCTAGTGGTTCTCTACACTTTCAGAAGAGGTGTCTTTGCTTGTGGTCTGTCACTTATAAAGTTATTCAAACAACAGCCTTTTAAGTATGGGTTATGTTTATCTTCTTTTTTAGGATCTGTCTGGAAAATCCACACTGTCTTTTCCTTGGGTACTGTAGGATTGTATGTCATAACAAGTAGAAATGGGGGACAGGAAGAAACTCTTAGATTGGAGGTTCATTAGCATACTTGTTTCTGATATATGAACTGAATCGATCCCTTCCAAGTTTTTCTGGATAACAGTGTTTTCAGAGTACTAAGTTTCTTCCTTTTTCCATAGGTCCAAACTGAATGATATGATTGATGCAATTCCCAAAAGTAAGAAGAACAAGAGATGTCAGTTACACTCCTTGGACACACACAAACCAAAACCTTTGGGGTAAGTTTGGGTTTAACATGCAGGGTTCACTCTAAAATATTTTCAGGGTCAAAACTATTGATCTTAAAAATAAATTAAGTACCAAAATCAATTCTTATGCTGTTACCTGTTTTCCGGAGTAGTGATCTCCAAGGTATTTGGTTTATAGAAAACCCAGATAGTTGTGGGGAAGAGGAACAGAGGCACCAGGAATTTTAGGCAGCATGTATTGTAGAGTATAAGCCTCTCTCCACAGGTTTTCCTAAGAAGGCAGCATTTCTTTTTGCAGTAAGTCTTACCAGTGAGGTGTTTAATGCTTTCCCCACAGCCCTTGCCCATGCTTTATTGACTGGATAAAACTAGTGCTATAATGTCTTGTGCCCTCCCAATGCAAAGTCTGCATTTTCTCCTCAGGGCGAGAGTTGTACCTCTGCCCTTGGTCAGAGCTCTGTAGGGCAACTGGTGATGTCTTCATGCCAAGTTTAAGGCTACTATATGAAATAGCTGTTTCCCAAAACTTGCTTGTTCTGGTTTTGCCTCGTGGCTTGTTGAGTCTCTTGCTTGGTTGTGGGGTGTTTTGTTTAGGCTTTGTTGGGTTTTTAAATAAAAATACCCACATTTAATTTCATAACCAGTTGCCAAAATACACCTTGGCCATTACAAACCAGTGGTCTCTGGTGTGCTTTTCATTTCTTGTCTGCCACAACTCTGCCACAGCCTGCTCAGGGCATGAACGGCTTCTGCATTGGAACACAAACAGTGCTCTAGAAAGACAAACTGGTTTTTGTGCTCTATACCAAAATGATTGATCAGCAGTTTTTCCTCACATGGAGGTGAAAGGGTACGTGCTAAACAAATATACAGCCTTTTGCTTTGGATTATTAAAAATGCCTTGCAGCACTGGTAGTGAAGGGCTGTATTGTGGTGGGGCCACAGGGTTACAACTAAAACTCTGTAAAAAAAGATATGAAAATGTGATGATGTGTTTTGAATTCACCAGTGAAAAAGATGCACTTATGCCTTTGTCTTGAAGTTGAAATGGCTTATTCCAGCTGGTTAACCAGAAAAACACACCCTATAAATCTGCTGTGGATTTCGGAGGATCTTCTTGTTTGTGGAGTGGTTTTACATTTTTTTATATAGTGACCAATGCATTAGGGTACTGTGCTTAGTTGGAGTGTTCAGGTCCTTTAATTTAGTCAGTTGTGTTCTGCTTCTGGTTAAGCATACAACCTGTGAAAGCTCGACTGTGGTTTCCAGTTACAGGACATGTATTTTTCTATGCAGACCTTAGTCTCTTTGGGTTTAACTAACCCCTGAGTTGGGGAATTTGACACTTGACTGTTTTTTTTTTAACTTGTGCTGCTTGAGAATAGTAGTAGCTAATCTTTATCTCCTTTTATATTTTGGTCACAGGTCTTTCATATAATTAGTTTAAATATAATTTCATACAATTAGCTTAAAGCTTATGTTACACAAACAGAAGATCGTTGAGGTATATATATATTTGAAATGAAGCAAATTCAAGGCATTATGAGAGTGTTCTCTCTGTTTTTAGTAAGATGTATCTTTTCTGTTTAAGAACATATATCATGGAACCTGCACTTACTATTTTGGCAAGACAGAGCAATTCTGAAACTGAATGAACAGAGGAAAATGCTGCCTTTATTTCCTCAATTTGTGCTGGAATAAATCCCCTTAGTACTTGGAATGCTGTCAAGTTAATAGTGAATATGTGGGAGGGGAGTTTTAATATACTGCAAGAAAAGCTTTTGGCTTTATCTGGTAACATTGGTGTGGTTTGCTAAAGAAGCAGTTTGCATGCTGCTTGCTTGTTGATACCTATTTTTTATTCTTAGGCTAGAGAAGTGATCAGGGTGTACCAGTACTGACATTTCTCCAAATAAGTCTGCTGCCTTGAGTGGAAGTAAATCCACTAACTGCCTAGACATGAAGGCATCAAAGAGAATTGTCTTGCAGAACAAATGTGTTTATCAACTTGGAGCTTTTGCTTGACTTCATTACAAGAAACTTCTTCAGATGCCTTGCATCTGTTGGGTGTTTTATACATACAAAAAGGACTTTCAGTTGTAATTGTGTGTTTAATTACACGAGTTGCGTAACTAGCTAATACCACTTGAGAGTTGCTTGACGTCCTCAGTTTCACTGTGCCTGGTTTGTGGCTTCTCAGTTCTATTTGAGGCTAAGGAGCATTCTAACCTCCCATAAATGCAAGCCAGATGATCTGGCAAACTAGATAATAGCACACCTAAGTGCTCTTTGAGGAGGTAATTATTAAATAGGAATCCTTCTTCCCGTTTTCATGCTCTGATGGATCCATACACGAGCTTAAACAGAAGTGACCGTTCTGATAAAATGTCAAGTGTAGACAAGCCTGTAGGTAAACATGACTTGCTATTTAAAGTTTGTTCTTTGTTCTATAAGTGTTCTTTTAGCATATCCAAATGTGTGTTTGTAAAGTTATCCTCTTTTTAGCAACAAATTTAATATAGGGAAATTTATGTTTTCTTATGGAGGCAGATGTGTGGAAATGTGGGGGGTTTGTTTTGCTGCTTTCTTTGGGCTGTTGGATTCTTATGAGTCTTTTAGTAAGTTGTCATATGAAGTGTAATCTACCAGAAGCATCAGAACTTGTGTATGTTTATACTTAAATATTTTGAAATATTGCTACTGGCTTTCAGCTGTAACTTCAAAAAGCCATCACAGATCTGGGTTTGTAAACAGCCAGCAACATTTCTGTCAGAGAAACCCTCGTGTCTTGTGTCTGACCCTGACTTTACTGGAAGTTAAGTCTTTGACTCTATGAGATTCAAAGTAAATTGAGGAACACAATAGCATTTCATAGCATTCGTTTAGGAAAAAATAACTAGTTCATAATATGTATGGCATAGGTTAAAAAGGGGTTTTCTGCTATGTGAGAGTGGAGGGAGCAGTAGCACACTTGGCACAAAGAAATCACGTGCAAATAAGAGAAGCAGTGACAGCATGAAGGAGGAGAGCGAGGTGTAACGTCACTTTCCAGTTCTTCCCATGCTTCCAGGGAGCAGTCAGGTTAACAGACAATACTGTATGTGGCTTCTTTCTAAATCCCTAACAGAATAATGTACAGTCTATTTTTTCTAATCTTTATGTTGCAGGGGTTGTTGGATGGATGTATGGGAGCTCATGTCCCAGGAATGCAGGGATGAAGTAGTTTTAATTGACTCCAGTTGTCTTTTAGAAACATTAGAAACCTATCTACGAAAACACAGGTATGTTGAAAGTGTTGAAAGAACAAAGACACCTTCTTTTCAAGTAATACATGGTAATCTTTTTTTTTTTTTTTTTTTGTGAATCACAATGTATGTAGAGTCCACACAATGTTTAGAAGTGCAAAGGATTCTTCTGATAACCCTTCTAAAACTTAAGATCTAAGCTTCATGGTGGTGGAGAACCTTGTCAGGTTGTATTGTAACAGCTGGGACAAAGAGATATTCCTTGTGTGTTACCTGTTGTTCTGGTCAGGGAAATGTGGAGACCTCACATGAAGCTGTTGCTTCCTGTCTTATTTTTCTTCTGTTAGGATTGAATTATGATTTACAGGTTGATGTATGAAAGCTGTGTACTGTCATTTGTTTTCACAAATAGCCTGCTCTGGGGCTGTGCTGCCTTTTAGGCTTTCAGAGACCATGTGCAATTAAAAACTAATAAATAACAAAAGCAGATTTTAGGCTTGATGTTGCTTGTAAATCACTTCTAAAACAGTTGTTTATGACTTAATAGTGCTCTTGCTATTAGACTTTTCTTGCAGGGGGAAAACCAGGCCACTAAATTATTGTTGCATGTGTACAATATCTACCATGCTGGTTAAAAATCGTCATTTCTGGTAGTTTCAAGGTTCTGATACAAACTGGGGTAGGGGGGGTGGGCACAGGTGAATGTGGTGGTGCTGTGGAAATAACACTTTGGAAACATAATAATTTTAATCTCCTGTGACATTAAACATGGTGTTGGCAGCATTCCTGAGGCTAACCTGCAACAGTAGCACTGTTTCCTTTCCTTTCACCACAGAAACCAGCCAGCTACCATAGCTCTGTCAAACATCAAAATATTCTTGACTTATTGTTGTCAAGTGACTGGACAAATTAGGAAAGGGAAAAACACCATCCAGAGATGGTGTGAAGAGACAGCTTTTCATGCTGAAAGCTGAAATGTGAGCAGCTTGCCTGACTTGATTTCTAGAATAATACAGCAAGAAGTTTTGTAGCTGCTTGAAGATTACTCCTCCTATAGAACAGGATGAGCTTACTTTGCTTGTATTTTAGTTGTACAGACTATGTAACTATATTCTTCTGATATTAGTTATCTGAGCTATCACATGTTTAAACTGAATACCTTGTGTTATAAATAAACCTTGTTTGGCTATCTGTGCAGTGCTCTAATAATTCAAAACCTGTTTAAAGGTGCTTGTAGTGGTAACGTGGCTCTTATATGGCAGGCAACAGAGGAAGCATTTCTTTATTGCTTATCACTCACTTAAGTATGCTTTAAATAATTGCTAGAAAGCAACAAGGAGAGTGTTACTGGAGAGGAATTTTCTTCTGGCTTGTGCTGATGATTTGTTCACTATTAAATTTCTGTTCTTTGAACAAATACAAGATTGCATATCCATATAGGAATTTCTTCATGTTAGCAATTAACTTCATTTGTGCCTTAGAGCATGAAAGCTGATACCCAGACCTGTATTATATGGTGGGTGGTAGAATACATATAGTAAACTTATGTGGCTTACAGCCAAACTCTTACTATTTTACCTGTTGAAGTAATATAAACCTTCTGTGACCTAGTTTAAATATAGCATGTGCTGTCAAGTAGCTCAGTACATCATAACTTCGACTAAGCGAGCGCAAACTTCAGCTCGAATAAGAATTCACAGTTGTCACGTTGTGGTTTAACACAGGTTTTGCACCGACTGCAAAAACAAAGTCCTTCGGGCATACAACATCCTCATTGGCGAGCTGGACTGCAGCAAGGAGAAGGGCTACTGCGCCGCGCTGTACGAGGGGCTGCGCTGCTGCCCCCACGAGCGCCACATCCACGTCTGCTGCGAGACCGACTTCATCGCGCACCTCTTGGGCCGCGCCGAGCCCGAGTTCGCAGGAGGGTATGAGTATGTAATTTGCTAGAGTGGGCTATCTAGCGCTTTGCTTCTTTATTTTTATTACCAAATGTATTTTGCAAAAGTGATTTTTTTTTTCCTTCTTTTATTTTTTTTGCCTCCTTGCTGCACAATGAACTTCTGAACAGAAATATTCACCTCCAAGCAGACTCTCAAGATAGTGCTGCAAAGTAGCAAAGGTTTTATAGCTGCTTTCGACTTTCAAGTGCATTTAACTCTGCAGATTTCTGAAAGAAATTGCCAAGTGGCTTCTCATTTATTTGTTCACTCCCTAGAACTGCCTGCTTCTCCTTGGAGGTGTTTGAAATATGTGAAATAGAAAGCAAACCTTGCTTGACAGCTTTATCATTTAGTTCTGTTGCCATTGGTATTTTATGGTATTTTCTGAACCTTTTGATGAGAGACAGTTCTGAGCCTAGTACGTTTTAGAACTCGATCATTGATTAGGTGACTAAATTATTTTACAGTGATTTATTTTAAGAGTTGGTAGATGCAGATCAATACAAAAATATTGTGCTTTTTGTGGTAAGTAGTGTGTAAACTTGTGTGTGTTTGTTTAGCTCCAGTTAACTGGTGCATAAATGTTTCCTGGAATTTGTATTTAGTTTAATATAGCAGATATTTCGGCTTCCTAGACAAAGGAATGACTGTGTCCCTTTGTCATCAAAAACTCCGTTGATCTCTCCTAGTAGGAGCAAGCAGAAACCCATGAGGCAACACTTTCAGAAGTCACAGATTGGAAGGCATAGTGTGGATTAACAGTCCTGGGCACATATTGTTGTGTCAGGAGTGTAGTGGTGGTTTTGACCTGGCCCTTTCTATTTTGCATCTGCATGCAGCACAGCAGAACTCAGTTGAAGAAGCTGTTCATGCAAACCTATCTTGTTGTACATAGAGGAAATATGTCATTGAACTGCTTTGATCTCTCGGTAGGCTTCCAGTTGCTTTAACCATACTATGCTTTGGTTCAATTCTCTTCCTTTAGACGAAGAGAAAGACATGCTAAGACAATAGACATAGCCCAAGAAGAAGTTTTGACCTGCCTGGGTATTCATCTATATGAAAGACTACACCGAATCTGGCAGAAGTTGCGGGCTGAGGAGCAAACGTGGCAGATGCTTTTTTACCTCGGTGTTGATGCTTTACGCAAAAGCTTTGAGGTAAAAATCCAGTTTCATCTTCCTTGTCTTTGAACTGCTGTGGTGACTGTGTGCATGATCTGCTTTCTGCTAACGTTGGGCTGGAAGGAGCTTGAAGGGTGTTGTGTTCAATCCCTTGTTCACTGCAGGCAACAGTTGTGTAATATCAATGCGTAGCACAACTGAGCTGCATTCCCACGTGAAATCTACTGGAACATAAAAGACTGAGGCTTGCTTTTACTTTCCAAGCTGCATGTTGCAGTGTGCTGGTGGTTCTGCGTTTAATTTGCGGTGAAGGTGTTTCTGGTAGCATTTAAAGTAGCTCTGGCTACAACAGTTTTATTTGTCTTGTACTCCATTTTTACTTATAGACTTTTATGTTCCAAACACAACTGCTGACTCTTGCACTCAGTGTGTTACAAGTGCACTATGTAATCCTGTGGGAGCTTGAACTTCAGACAGAGCTCCATGCGGTTCTTCCATTTCATAGTGATTCTTTTCTCTTAAAAACCTCTGGAAACATCAGAGGAGGAGGAGTGAAATCAGTATGGGAAAGATCACATTGGAACCTTAATCTAATTAATTCTTAGTTTTTTACAAGCAACTTTAAAATATACTCTTGATGCCACAGAGCTGGCATTGCACTGGGCACACGGTGGCATTTCTGTCAGGATTTGTCTTGGTGGGGTTTTTTTTAATCTAGTAAAGTATGGTGTTGAAAATTCATTGACATAGTAAGACCTGGGTCACTATACTTGTACTCATGGTTGACTGTGAATTTGAAACACAGCACTGTTACATCTTTATATGGGGCCCTTTTCTAAGATGAATGGGAATGATGATGTCTCATTTTGGCTTAGGGAGCTCCCAGAGCGATTTGAGGGGGGTGGAAGTGGCTTTATTTTTACCATTGATCCAGAATAATTAACTACATTCTTGCAACTTGTATGTAGACAAGCCATTATGATACTTGTTTTAATATGAAGGAACATATATTGATACTTGTTATATTTTTAGATTTGTCTACACTTCAAAACCAGGCTGTCTAGACAACCAGACTTTTCCAGACAAAATGCCACAGAAGTTCTGTAGCAGTAGTTCTAATAATGTGCTCTCTATACTGCCATGTTAGATAATGACAGTATCTCCCATGTAAACCAGGTCCAAAAATGCACTTAAGTCCACAACTCTGCACTGAAAATGGAGAATTTGGGCTATAGGTTCAGTGCAGTGCTCCTCCATACGTATTTTCTCCAGCAATCTATATGTAGTGACTAAATCTGGATAGGTATTTCTCTTCTATAGTCAATAGTTGTGTTGCTCTAACTTCATAAGTACTTACCAGCTACTTTCCTCTTCCTCTTTTATAAATGTGAAAGCTTGAGTTGTGTTAACGTCTATAAATAGACCTAACTTCTTATAAACAGATGGCTGTGGAAAAAGTGCAGGGAATTAGTCGATTGGAACAGCTCTGTGAAGAATTTTCAGAAGAAGAAAGAGTGCGAGAGCTTAAGCAAGAGAAGAAGCGCCAAAAACGAAAGAACAGACGGAAAAATAAGTGTGTGTGTGAGATTCCTACTCCTCTGCAGGCCACAGATGAGAAGGACATCAATCAAGCAAAGGTAAACACTGATAGCTGTGGCTTTCTGCTGCTGTTAAAAAATGAGATTTCTCATTTGGTGCTTCAGCCATCAGCTCCTTATTCCATATTTTGAGAGGTTTGTCCTATATTTCAGTTTTGGGAGCTAGTTTTTGATTGCTAGTGGAATTTTACTACATTTTCAGGTTAGTTCAGTCTTTTTGCATGGTAGTAGCCTGAAATTCCTTTGCTTTTGGGAGTTTGCGTTTTTTTTCAGTCTGATATCTTGGGGGTCAGGTTATGCAAGAGTATTTTTCAACTAGTTTCATAAAGGTTGTTTAGAAGAGAGGAATTCAAATAGTAGTTGCAGACAGCTACTGTTAAATTTTGGGTAAGGGGAATGCTTGAATTGGTGAAGTAAATAAAGTCTCTAGATCTCCTGTCTGAACTAGATGGACTGACTGTAGGCCATGTCACTGTGGGGAAAGTAGTGGGCTGGCTTTGATTTTAGTTGTCTTGTACTTGTTAAGAATTACAAGCAATGCTGTGTCTGTTACCAGTTTGTGTCAGCTGTTTCTTCTTGTGGAAACAAGTGTCCTTTACAAAGATGCTGCTTTCAGCACTTGCAAGTTCGGTGATTTGTTTATTCTTGTCTTTTTTTTAAGGAAAAATCAAACTTCACGGAAAGTAGTTGCAAAGCCTGTGGCAGCACTGAAGAAGCCAACAGTTGTGTAGAAGTCATTGTTACAAACGAAAGCACCTCTTGCACCTGTCCTAGTAGTGGTACCCTATTAGGTTCACCAAAAATCAAGAAAGGTGTGTGAAATGTCATGGTTATTTTTAAACATATGTACTGTTTGTAGAATAAACAGTGCTCACCTAGTTTTTTAAAGAGACTCTTTAAATGAATTCTTCCTTGTTAGAGGTAAAAGTGAAAAGATACACACTGCCTGGTGTAGATGACAATGACTTCTGGTTTTGTCTCAGGTTTATCTCCACATTGCAATGGTAGTGACTGTGGCTATTCGTCTAGCATGGAGGGCAGTGAAACGGGATCTCGAGAGGGATCAGATGTAGCCTGCACTGAAGGCATATGCAACCACGATGAAAACGGTGGGTTCAGTAAGGATCACAGATTCCCAGACTGGTGGGGTTGGAAGGGCCCTGCAGAGCTCATCCAGCCCAACCAACCCTGTGCGAAAGCAGGTTTCCCTTGATCAGGGGGCACAAGAGTGTGTCCCAGTGGGTTTGGAAACCTCCTGAGGAGGAGCCTCCACACCCTCCCTGGGCGGCCTGGGCCAGGGCTTTCTCACTTCCCCACCTAACAAGTTCCTTCTCCTGTTCCAGTGGAACTTCCTGTGTTCCAGCTTATGTCCATTTACCCCTTGTCCTGTCACTGGACACTACAGAAAAACGTATGGCCCCAACCTCTCGCCACCCACCCTTTAGGTATTCATAAGCACTGATTAGGTCACCCCTCAGCCTTTCTCCAGGCTGAACAGCCCCAAGTCTCACAGCCTTTCCTTGTAAGAGATGTTCCAGCCCCCTCATCTTGTAATATTGTTTAGTCTCCACAGAACTTAAGTATCTGAGAAGAACACTCCCTGTCTCTTTCAGGAGAGGATTCGTGTGTCCATCGCTGTGACGACAAAGAAGAGGATGGTGACAGTTGTGTGGAATGTTGGGCAAACTCAGAAGAGAGTAACACAAAAGGCAAAAACAAAAAGAAGAAAAAGAAAAGTAAAACTTTAAAGTGTGAGAATGAACATGTAAGGAACATAGCTATTGCTGAACACTTCGATTCAATGTGTACATTTAAAAGTACTTACAAAAGTGTTTCACATTTCCCTTGTGTCTAGTGCTATAAACTGGGTACAAGGATCTTGCTATCTCTCCATCCAAGTTTGAAATGGAGAGCCTTCCTAGAACAGCTGGTGGCAGAAGGACTCTCCTATGTTCCTCAGCATGTGCACTCAATGAACTGATGTGCCATTCCCCCCCTCCTCCCCAAGCACGCACAGATATGTTTTTAAAAACAGATGTCTGCTCTGTTCTTGAACCTTTTCCTTTCCTCTTTCCCTCCCTTTTCCCTCCAAAATGTGACTGTTTCAGGTTTAACATTGCTGCTAGTGGTTCCATATGGGCTATTTTCCTTTTCAGATTCAGAAGCTTGGAAGCTGTATGGCAGATCCAAGTAACAGAGAGACCTCAGGAAATATCACGCACACAGAATTTCATCGCGACAAGACCAAAGACACACATGCTGAAAGCTGCTGTAGCTCAGAAAAAAGTGGCCAGCAGTTGCCTTGGTTTGAGCACATGAAAAACACATCACAGTTTGCAGAACCTACAGAAATGTCATTTGATACTGGAAAAGGTGCCAAGAGCTTAGTGGAACTCCTTGTAAGTAACCACTTACTTTGAATTATAAGTTGTAGCACATAACTTTTAAATCCTTGGCATTGCGGATGAGGTTTAGAACTCCAGTCTCAGTGAAGAACTGTTACAAGAGAACCTAACTTGAACCTAAGATTCTTAACTTGCTCTCTGCATGTTTCATTTTTGGTGTTCTCTGTAAAGTACATAACTGAGATGCTTTGCAGAGGAGGAGAAATTGCATGTCACTGGAATGCAAGTGACAGAACTCGTATTATAACTATTCATTATCAAGGATTCTGTTATTCCATAAAGTGAAATATGCACTGTTGCTGCCTCTGTGCCTCAAATATGACTTCCTACGGCAGGCTCCTTGGACAGCTTGCTTCTGTCCCCCTTTCCTTCTCTCTCCTTCTCTTTCCCTTTTGCTTTACATCCCTTTTTGATTTGTTTGTTTTTAAAGTTGTGACAAAACCCATCCTCTTTCCATAGAAATGTGCTCAGGTGCTGCATCATGAGCATAGATTTTGTGACTATATAGGCTGCCTCTTACCTAAAAGACAGTGTGGTGTGAGGCTGGGGCAGCCAGGCAGATGTCCTGGTGTTGGGACACGAAGGCTCCGGCATCCCTCAGCGCAGCTGTAGAGGACGTGCGCGATCGCAGGGCAGGTGCTTGGGTCCTTAATGCCTCTTTTCATTTGTAGGACGAGTCTGAATGCACTTCTGATGAGGAAATCTTTATCTCACAAGATGAAATACAGTCCTTTATGGCAAACAACAAGTCTTTTTACAGCAATAGAGAACAATACCGACAGCATCTGAAGGAGAAATTTAATAAATACTGCCGCTTAAATGATCACAAGGGGCCCGTTTGTAACGGCTGGTTGACAACAGCTGGAGCGAACTAAACACAAGGAAATAGCTCTGTCTGTCTCTCACTGAAACTCTCAAGATGACTACTGCGCCTTCTCTTTCAATAAACTTAATTTAGTGACTTCTGGCAAAATTTTACTTAAATTAATGTGATTCTTTTTCTTTTCCTTGTTTTGGGGAGGCTGGTGGAGGTGATTTCATTAATTTTGTTTCCTTTAGGCTTGTATCTTTAGTTGAGTAGCTGTGCAAGCCTCTCATAATTTAAGCCATCTCTTTTTCATTAAATGTTTCTCTTACTGTGAGACTTACAAAAAGCAAACTAGTGGCAAAGTAATGTTGTACCTATAATTCTGTACAGAATGACAAGGAGCTGAATATAAAATTTTACAAAGTAGACATCCATTTGCAAATTGTTTTGGATGTAATATGTTAAAGCGCAATGTGCAAAATTTAAATAAAGAATATTTATTAATATGCATAGTAAAAGGTGGTGTACATGCTCCTGCTTCAACCCTCCTTCCCAGGGCTCCGAGTTCCTGCTGCTCAGGGAGGCAGCTGTTGCTGCAGGGCTTTGCAGAGGTACCTGAGTAAAGTTGCCTGGGATAGTGCTGTTGCTTCATCTGCTGGGCTGCTGCCTTCCCTGCAAGGGGCTGTTCTGTTGCCAGGCTCTTGGGGTGATGCTCTGCTGTGTGGAGCTGTCTGAGATGTTTCTGGGCTCTCTTCTGCTGCCTGGACTTTGCTGTACAAATCCCAGTGTTGCTGTGATGCTAAAGCTTGGCACCTCCACACTCATGGTCCCAAATTTGGTGTGAGCGTGCAGCCTCTACCAGTTTTGAGACTTAACTTATTTTTTTCATCAAGACAATTATTGATGCCAGAGAGTTAGAATTCTGACTGTTCTCCTTGTTCTCCTCCTTGCCCAACAAAGCAAAACCTCCATCTTCTGTATGACCCATCGGAACACAACCCAATGCAAAAGCAGATTTTTCAACACCCCTGGATGATGTTTCCATAATGGAGTAGTGTTTTTGTAAGGGAATAACAAGCTCTGTTCAGAGGCTCGAAGAGCACTTTTGCATAAATATCCTTTCAGATAAACCTTCTCACAAGTTTAATGTTTAATGGTGCAGTCTCTGTGTAAGAGGGTGAAATGATGAGTGGTGAAAATCTGGTGTGTGGGAGACTTGAGAGAGGAAAAAAAAAAGCAGTTTCAAACCTGCTGAGGCTGCTCAGAAATAAAGGAGAGTCGGTTCGGTGAGAATAAGGGAGAAGCTGTACAGCCCTTTTTTTGCAAGTCCTGCCTCTGCCTGGGAAATTTGGCTTCATCGAGACAAATGTCCACCTTCCTCTGAAGCCACGGGGTCTGGTGTGTGCGCGCGAGGGCAAGAGGCTGATTGTGCAGGAGTTGTTTTCGTCTTTACCGTGAGGCAGGAGCGTTCTGCCAGTGTTGTGTCGGTTTTCAGCTCCAGGAAGAGCCCATTTCAGGAGTTAAAGCGGCAGCGATGGAGCCCGCGCTGTGCGTGCCCAGCCTGCCATGGCGCCTGGTCACCTTTCAGGCGAGAAAAATCACATCCCAGCGTTTCCCCCGTGTGATTTCAGCACTCGCCCTTCCCACGCGGGGACGTTTAGGGGAGGAAGATTCCCCCCAGGCTGCTGCAAGCCGAGGCTCCCGTTTCCCGCGCTGCCGGGCTGGGCGCGGGGGG
>WBNH01012499.1:618858-647318 GCA_013401255.1 Urocolius indicus
GGCGGCAGCGGCGGGGCCGGGCTGGGCCGGGCCGGGGCCATGGAGCGCTGGACCGGGCGCGTCGCGCTGGTCACCGGCGCGTCCGTGGGTATCGGCGCGGCCGTGGCGCGGGCGCTGGTGCAGCACGGCATGAAGGTGGTGGGGTGCGCACGCAGCGTCGATAAGATCGAGGTACCGGGGCGGGGGCCGGGGGGCACCTTTCGGCCGCGGGCAGCCCCCAGGGCGGCAGCGCCTCCGCACGAGGCCTCGTCGGGGCGGGCGGGGGCACGCGGGAGGGCTCCCGGGGCGGCCCCGGGCCGGCTCTCTGCGGGTCCCCTTCCCGCCTCCCGAGGGCCTGGCAGCCGGGCCCTGGCCAGAGGGAAGAGCCCCGGGGGGCTGCTCCTCGCTCGGAGGAGCGCGGCTGCTGGGCTGGGAACTGCCCTCGAGGAGCAGATTCAGTTCGGCATTTCTGGGGGGCAGTTCTTTCTTATTTCTTACCGAGCTTCGGGCTCTGCGCCGCACGGAGCGGGGCTGAGCTGGGGAGGGTCTCAGGCTGGTTGAAGCCGGCTCGGTGTCTGTGCTGCGCTCAGCTGGGACACGCGTAGGAATTAACCGTGAACGCAGGTTTCAGCCCTCAGCGCGTTGGTTGTCCTTGTGTGAGCATCTCTAGAGACAAGTCAAAAGCCTCGCGACGTTGGCTTAAAAATAAAGCTGCTTAAAAGAAATAGTTCCAGTAGGATGCTCTTTTTTTTTTTTTTTTTTTTCTGTAGCTAGATGTATTTGTCGGCTTTACCTCATAATAAGCTAAAGCTTATTTACTTTTTAAGAAGTTTCCTCTGAAGGAGGAAAGGAAGGTGATAGCTCTGGTATTGCCGTTTTGAGGGGTTGCTGCCTGCTGAGCCACAGCAGAGCTGTACGAATATGCAGCCTTTGTATTTCCTTAGTGGGGGTGATAGGGGCTCACTCTGCACAACTGACCACGCGAGGAATAAACTGTCCCCAACAATGATGGAAAGTAGAGCTTGACACTGCTAGTATTGCTGAGAATGGGGGTTAAATAAAGAAACACTCGGAAGGAGCAAAACTTTTTCCATTCCCCGTTGTGAATCAGAAGGATGCTCCTTTCAGAGAGGAGAAATCACATCAGTGTGACTTAGTTAACTGTCCTTCGGGACTTGCTGCTAATTTAGGATTTCCCAGCGTTTTGATACAGCAGTTTGGAGGGGAAGCTGAGCTCTCTCCAAAGGCGTTCCCACGTGCGAGGGACCGTGTTTGATGTGCTGCCATAGCCTGACTTCCTGAGGCTGCTGTCACCTCACAGTACCTGGGGAAGGGTTCAGGGAAGGATGCTGTTGTTTCACATACCTTTCCAAAAAGAACAGAAAAGCCATTTCTAATGTTGCTGTTTCCAGTATTGTCCTTTCTTTGGATTTTTTTAGTGAAACTTGTGCTTTTATTTGGTGAAAAAAAATCAATGAAACGGAAGGTTTCCCCTTAGAGCCACAGAGGAGTTTCCTCTCTGAAGCCTGAAAGCCTTCCTTAAACTGAAACTTTATTGGCAAAAATACAGTATAGACTTAAAAAAAGAACAGTTTTTGTAAAGGCTTTGCCTTTTTATTTGAGTCTGCACAGAATGCAGTCACATTTTTCTATAGGTGATTTATCTGGGTGCTGTGGTAGGCACATGCTGAGTGTTCAACATCTCTTGTTACTGTCACGTTCCAAGCACTGGTGTTGAACACCTCGGCTGCTGTTTGTCCCTGCTTCATTCTTTCTGCTGCCCTCTCTAAGGACCTAACTGTGTTTGCAGCACAGGGTCATTTGTTTTGGTAGGTGTCTGGACTGTGTTTTGCTCCGTTGCTATTCTGGTTTTTATGTATTGTGAAGCATGTTTCCTTAAAGAGGAAGAAAATCCCAGAGGTGCAGCTCGCTCGGGGGTGGGAGGTGGTGGAGCACAAGGTGATCCAGGGTCACTCTGGGAACGGGTCCATCACCTCAGACTGGCTGCCAGGGACACTTGTGTCGGCACAGATGAGGCTTCTTACCAACTCCTGCCATGCCTTCGGAGCAGAGCTGTTTACAATAACTAAGCTTTCCTCAGGGAGCTTCACCTTGTGGGGGTTTTGTCTTTAAGAAAAGGAAGAAGATATTCAGGCTTCAGACTAATTGAGCTCACGCTGGGACTTGGGACTTTGGACGTGGCAGTAGGAAGCCATCTCAAGGAGCAGGAGCTGGTGTCGTGTGGAGGGTGACTGTGCTGCTGCGGGCATGACAGGCCATGCAGCTCCAGAGCCCGTCCTGGGATCTGCTGGAGGGGTTCCTGCCTGCTGGAGGGTTTCAGGTGCTGTGGGCAGCAGGAAGATCCATGCTGTCGGTGCTCTGCGAGTGTGTCATTCCCTTGATTAGTTATTGTATAACCAGATCCACAAAATGCACTCATCTGTTCTCTGTGGCTGCTGGTTTTCCATGGCGTTGTTGGTGGGGAGCTGGAGGGGACAGCATCCTTGCAGGGAGCCTGCAGGTGGGGGGGGGTTGAAGGATGTGCTGATTTGGGGAGAGCTCACACTGTGAGGCAGGACAGGGAAGCAGTGCTGATGTTCAGGGCTGGGGCATGATGACAGAGGGATGAGAGGAGAGAAATACGGAGTGGAGGGCTTGGTGTGAGTGAAGGAGAGGTTAGAGCATCGTGGCCCTAATTACTGCTGGACAAATCTTGTTGCTGCATTAAAATGCAATAATTTGCTCCACACCCCTGTGGATAATGGTGCATGGAGGAACCCCAGAAATAAATCAAGGCAGCTTGAAATGGAAAGGATGCAAATGGTACAGTTGGAAACCAGGAATACAGTGCTCGTTTCAGAGCACACAAGTGTCTGTTTTCATTCATGTTGTACACTAGTCATCCATTTTAAGGTAAAGTGGCTGGAACCACTCTACATGGTGGTTTTATAACCTGCTGCCAACTGGAGACTGAAAGAGCATGTTGTCTGGTGGTGAGTTTAACTCAGGCAATAAATGCTGCATCAAGATTTCTTGATCTCTTGGAAAACCAGATAAGGGCTTGAGGCAAGATAACAAAGGAATTGCAAAGCTGTGGCTTTGGTATCAAACCCGTGTCACGACTCCCATGGTCTTTATTTGACTTTTGAAATTAAAAAGTAAATAAAAACTCCTAAGCAGCCTCCTGTTCCTCTCTTATGGCACTGGTGAGTGGAGGTGCTTTGTGGGAGTCCATCCAACAGCAACAGACTTGGAGGAATAAAGTATCATTAAAATGGCTTTATTTTACTTTTGCTTGCCAGGAGGTAATTTAGGTTGAAAGCTTGTTTTGCATGAGAAGCCCAGAGGTACTAACAGCTGTCACACTTTTTGCCATGAGCTCTTGCTGAGTGTTTTCTGCTCCTTGGGTACACACACGCCTTCCCAATCAAGTGTGGACATCGGTGTTCTCATGAGTCAGCAATGAGTTTTTAGCAGCCTGTGAGACCAGGCTGTGGTGGGAGCTGCTCCCTGGTAGATGATCACCTTCACAGGCACCCCCTGGCTGGTCACTCGGGTCTGCAACCTGCAAGAAGACCTACTGTGGTGTAGTGACTTTGCTGCTGGTCTGCGATGGCATGTTCAGTGTACTGCAGATACCGCAGTGCTTTTCTCTCGGAGCACAGGAAGGTACAGGGCAGGGAGCTGTTTCCAAACAGTTTGCAGTTGACATTTGGTCTCTTTTGTAATAAACTTTAATTTCTTTTTATGTTTGTGGAGAATGGCAAAAGTGATGGCAGGAGTTTTCCCTCCAGCCCCAGCACTGGAGCACTGGATCCATCCATGTGTTGTGGCTGCAGGGCCAGGGCCATCACTGATGGGACAACCTCTGCTTGGGACAGTCCCACTCGTCTCAGGCAGGCAGCACCTCATGCTGCCACACTCAGCTTTGCTAGAATCTTTCAGCAGCTCCTGCATTCCTTTGATGCCTTGCTGGAGGGTGGCATGGGGCAGCTGTCACTTGTTTTGTGGGGTTTCTAAAAGTTTATTCTTTTCCCAGAGCAGTGAGCCTGTGCTGGGGAGTGAGGGGCCATTGGGGCCCTCAGACAATGACCTGCTTCAAGACTTTGGAGAGATTTAATCCTGGGTGTCGTGTTCTAAGAAGAAATAGATATTCCTTTTCTTTGTTGGGGTGCAGAGAGTGAGCTGTGCAGTAAGCAATAAATGTGATTTAAAATACAAGGTTTAACCGATGCATTCTAATGCGTTTGTGACAGCTATTGATCAAAGGTAACATTTATAACCAGGGACTGCATTGTCAAGGTTAGATCTTGCTGAAGAAAAGCCTTTGATAAGCTGAGCTATTGATTGCAGATTCGAGCAGTCCAATCTCTGGAGAGGTTAGTGCTCTCTTCGTCAGGCAGCAAGCGCAGTGCTGGTGTGGGAGGAGGAAGAAGCAGCTGAGCCTTCCTCCCAGGGGCTGAGCATCCTGAGTCGCTGTTTGCAGGCTGGCTGATGGCTTCCATCCGTTGCTGCGCTGGCCCTGAGGTGCTGGGGAGGCTCTTGACCCCTTTGGGGCTCCAAGGTGGTTAATTATCGGCTAAATTGGTTTGTAGTACCTGAATACAGGATTTAATTACATTGGGTACAATTTGCCTTTACGACTTAGAGGTCAAGTGGTTAGAATTCTGTCCTCCCCCTGTGGATTTCTGTCTGTGGGGTCGAGCTGTGGGTGTCCCTTTGGAGTCTCTGCTGGGGTCTGTTCCTCTGCCCTCTGCAGGTTTCACGTCTGTGCCACAGTGTCTTTATCTTGTGATTTACAGCAAGGGGCTCAGGGCTGAAAAGCAAATTTTTGTGCCTGGAGGCTCCTGTCCTCCCTGTGCCAAAGGTGGATGAGCTGCTGTCCCCAGACACTTGTCATGGACCTGGTCACTCTTCATCCCCTGGGCCCTTGCTCTCCCTCGTGCAGGCTGCAGAGCTGCTGGGCTGTGCAGGAGCTCAATGAATTACTTTTTCGAAGGAACAGCTTCAGGCAGAATAATCCCAAGGCACAGTCTCTGTGTAAATGAGTGACCTTCAGGATCTCCTTGGCCTCTGGAAGGGCTTGTTTTTTTGTTTGGTGAAGGCCTTGCCTCAGGGATGGTGGCTACTCAAGGTCTCTGAGGTGCTTTTAGTGCTGTTTGTCCCTGACCAGATCCTTTGTCGATAAATATGAAAGAGATCCCATAATTGCTGTCCTGAGCAGTGGGGTCTTTGTCCCATGGGGGATTTTTTTTAGCCTTGAATCTCAGGAGACGGGGGGAAGAGTTGCTTTTAAACCTCCTCCTTCCCATTGAAACGTGCTTTAAATATGTCTAATTCCATCAGCCCCCTCCTCTATTTCTTTTCTATTCCCTTTAGCTTTGCAACAGAGCAGTGATACTAGGATATATCATGCTTGCAGCCCTAAAAATAAGTAATAACTGAGTCTTTCCTGGTACTTCGGAAATGTGGTGGGGTGCCTGTGCCTTCCTGTGTAACGAGGCAGATCAGGTAGCTGTCCTGAGCCTCAGATTCCCTGTGTAAAACCTGGCAGCTGCTGCTCTGAGGAGGTGGGAGGGTTGTGCAGGACCAGTGTTCAGACACAGATGGAGTTTTGTGGCCTGTTTTGGGTTTACAGAGTGTCCTGGGGCACAGGGAGGTCTTGGACACAGCCAAGACAGTGTTGGGGAGTAAATACAATGGTGGTTTTCCTGGGACTTCAAGCTCTGCAGAAAGCAGTGGCTGTGCTACAGCCGAGCTTTAACTCCTGCCAGTGGCCTCGTGGGAAGCGTTAATGGTCATTTTTGGCTGACAGTGTCGTTACTTTGCCTTGGTCCTGGGTGGGTTTGCACCTACCCTGGTTCTATGCGGTAAGGGTCCTGCAGGGGTGGAGGACTTGCAGGGCCTAGAGTCTTGCTCATTCAGCCAGACTCTTCTCCCTGTGAGGCTCGTGCAGATCAGCCGCAGCCGCCCTCGGCTTAACGGGGGATTAGCATCAGCGTGGACGTGAGCGGCACTGAGGCGTTGCCGCAGATGTTTGATCGTGGCACCTGCAGCTGTGGCATCGTGGCCCGGGCTGGCGGTCGGGCTGGCGCCCGTGGGAGCCTCCTTCACGCTGCTGAGTGGGTCCTACATCTGGGGCAGGTTAAAATTCAGCGCCTGTCATCCGAGTTGTGGTGCCAGGGAGCGTTGGGAGCCAGCGGGGGATGGCCCAGCGTGCGTTAATCTGCCTGTTGAGAAGAGGATTCATGGAGGATTACACGGGTGCAGGACGGCAGCCGATGAGCAGCGGCGCGTGGAGCCCGCGGCTCCGGCCCTCGCCCCAGTGCTGTGTGGATGGCCCTGGCAGACAGCGGGAAAGCACTCGGCTCTGCCAGCTTTGGAGAGAAGCCAGGGCTGCCTGTGGGGTGCTGAGGGGAGAAAGGGCGGATCGCGTGGTCCGATGGCAGGGACCCGCTGTTCCGGGACAGCTCTGTCAGTGACAGCGGCGCTGACAGGTGTATTGTGTCACGGCCTTGGGCTGGGCCAAGCGATGCGAGCCCAGTGGCCACAGTAATCAACACTCAGGTTTTCCTGGGCTTGGGAGAAAGGGGCTCAGAGCTCACCAGTGGGTTATCATCTGCTGCTGCTTTGTCTCACAGGTGGGGAGAGGGGCTGGGAAGGGGGAAAGGCCCTCAATGAGCTTGTGACAGAGCTGGGAATGGGTCCTGGCTGTCCTCAGAAGCACTTCTGAGCCTCACCCTCAAAGTATGGGGATATACTCAGTTACAACATATGTTATTCCCTGTGGGCATGTGTTGATGGTTCCCACATGCCTCTGATCGCACCCTGGATCTTCAGGACATCGCTAGGCATCTTGGACCTTCACTGCTGCAAGATGAGGTGTATTTTGAATTAATGAAAAGAAATAACTCCTTTTATTTGACTCCTGGAGCATAGTGAAGGTGTGCTCGCCTGAGTGCAGCCGACACTGAAACCATGTGCTGTTGTCTGAGGGAGTCATGCTGAAGCTCAGGCTTGGCTTGGCCCTCCCAGTGGTGTGTTTGCAGGTTGCCTTGGAAATCTGCTGCTGGAACAGGCTGCGATCCAGCCCGTGACGCGTGCACCGTCGGGTCTGCTGTGTGCAGGCATGTGGGTATCTTAGAGCTATGTGGTCCTTAAATCCTGCTCGTGAAGGCAGCCAAGGGCTGGCAAAGGACTGTGGGTGGCTGCAATACAGCAGCTTCAGTCTCAGTAAGAGTACTGGGGTTCTTTGAGGAAGGAAAGCATCTGCATGCCTGGCTGCGTGGGAACCTGCTTTAGGCGTGTTGGAGCTGAAGAGCAGGCAGACACCTATGATGGTTGTTTGAGGACAGTCATCCCTTAGAATAAGCAAGAGATATTGCTGTAATGAGCTGTCATCTCAGGAGCAGTGTATTTATTTCCTCCTCCCCCACACCGGGCTGTAGCAACGTGATCTGAGCAAGCAGTTAAAGAAAGGAGCGATTGTTTGGATGCTTTGAGGTAGCAGGAATGTTCAGGGCATCATAAATGGGGAGATTTGGCTTGTGTGTGTGACACTGGAAATATAAAATGAAGTAAGGGAGGGGAAAAAAATAATCTAGAATGTTTAACTACTGCAGAAGTGCAGGGAGTAGAGAGAGCTTGGAAAAAAAAGCAGCATGAGTCTGGAGCAGTCTGGGAGGACAATTCTCAGTTGACATGACATGAAGCAGAAAGCCTGCCTTCAGTGCCTGGGGTGAGACCAGCTGAGCGGCTCCCTGGGCCATGGGCAGGAGATAGGCAGAAGCTTGTGGGATGGGTTTGCTAGATGAAGGGCAGGTGTCTTGTTGATGTTCAGTGCCCAGAGCCTGGGTAGCATTCAGGAGATGTCCTGAGCAGTCCTGTCCCTGATGCCAAGGATATGCCAAGGTGTAACTTTGCTTGGTCTCTGGTGGGCACTGTGAATTGTGGCAGCTCCGTGGGTGTGAGGAGCCTGGCAGGAGGAAGGGCTGCTGTGCTGTGCCATGCTGTGCTCCTCAGCCCTGACAGTGACTGTGGTCACGACCACCTGCCTGGGACTGTTAGATGCCTCTCCATCGTCTGCAACTCTCTGCTGGAAGCTGATAAACAGCAAAGAGGTCTAAGAGGTTCCTTAGGGCTTTATTCTCTTCCACAAAATGAGGTCTGATTTTCCTGGATGATTTGTAAAACGAGTGCTGATCTTGTGTGCCACCTGTGAGTCTTTGCAAGGCCCATAAAGTTGGTATGTTGAAGATGGCACAGGGTGAAAAAACACATGCAGGGGCTTAAATTTCATGCAAGTTTTGATCACTTTCTCCTTTGCAAGTGCGGATAGGTGGTGGGTTTCTGGAGCAGTGTGAAAGATTTAGGCTCCTCTAGGAAGGGGCTCAGTGTGATTATCTCAACTTTACAGATGGGGAAACAGCTCTGAATCTTGCCTCTGGTTGCAGAGCACACTGTGAAAATAAACCCCAGTCTAGTCCATTATTCACTATGTATATCTTCTGTTTTTATGCCATTGCACTGGTATTAAATCTTAATTAAAAGAAACTTCAAACTTGCCAATCAGTAAAATGAAAGGATTTGTAAGCCCCTGGTTTTCTTTCACAGCTGGGATGCTGTTCGTTAGGACTTTTCTCCTTCATTTCCTTTAGATAGCAAAAGTAATTGGGGTGACTTCAGTTTCTCTCCAGTTGGTTTCTTGGTACAGCTATGTATTTAAGCCTAAGCTGAATCAGTAGGATGCAAGTACCTGTGATGAATGGCAGGTCAGATTAAAAATAACCTAATGGTTTCTTCTGGCTTTAATCTCTCTGAACTAAATGTGTCTGAAGTTAATAGGATGGTTTGCCAAATAAAGCTGTGTGACTCTCTCCTTTTTTTTTCTCCCCTCCCCATAAGACTCCCCTTAAATGTTTATATCAATTAGTTTTGTAAAACCACTTTACCAAGACTAGAACTACATGTGTGGCACTGTGCCCTTTACAAGTGTTGTAGGCACAAAAAGCATTAACCCCTTCTGGGGAGAACTGCAGTATTCCTTAACGTGTGGAGAAGGATCCATAAATGCCAGGCATACTTTTCAAAGCAGACAGCCTAACAGTAAGCAGCATGACCAGGTATCATTCTTTGCCTTTCTTACACGTAGGTGTTAAGTGGGGTTTTTTATTTGCTTGCTTATGCATTCATCCAGTGGTGCTGGGAGCTGAGATAAATCACAGTGATGTCAGTGGAAAATTGGCATCTAAGCAAGAGGCACATGGCACATCTAGTGCTGGCTCTGTATCACACCAGTAGCTCGGGTGCCCTTTGGGGAAACCTGGTCTTTCATGGCTGTGGCAGAGCTTGCTGGGTGCTGTGATCATGCTGTGTAGCCTGGTAGGATTACAGGGGCAGTGAGCATCTTCAGGTTAAATGTTTTAATGCACAGGTCATCTGTTTCTGTATGTTGCAGTATCCCAGTTTGTACCAATAGCTGTAGCACATGACTCTGCATTGCCCAAGTAGACAGTGGTTACGGTGTGGTACAGAGATGCTCAGGTCTTGTTTCAAATCCTCATCTCCAGCTGCTAGAGGGATCCTGGTCCTGGTCTGTATCAAGAGTGACCATGTCACACCACAAAAGTTGCTTAAGAAATCTGAAAAAACTGGTTTTTCCCCCCCTTTTTCTTTAAACTCCCTGTGCATGTGGTGTGCTTAAAGTGGAAAGAGCATTAATCGAGTGACTTAACAGATGCTCTGAAAAAATATCATGAGCTCCCTAATTCAGAGGAGTTGCTTTATGCGAGTCTTCTCTTGCAAACCTGCCCACAGTTGATGTCTCTTTGAAGAGCCTGTGATGACTCTTTATCTAGAGATGGTTGAAGCACGTTCAGCTCTGCCTGGATGTCAGTGATGTTCAGCACTTCATTTTCAAAGAGAATTTGTTAACGCAAGCGTAGCCTGAAAGATGAAAGGATCCACATTCAGCCTCATTTGAGTCAGTGAGACACCAGACAGGAAAAGAAGAATCTCGAGAGATACTTGATTTCTCTGGTCAGTTGTGGCAGAGAAGCTTTTCTCTGAGTGAAAAAGAGCTTTCTCTTGGTGTATCTAAGGCATAAAACCAAGGAGATTGACTGAGAAAACAGAATGGGCAGCTCCACCACGACAGCCACTGCTGTCCAGAGCATCCCTTGTTTCATCTGCTCCTTCATCTGGGTTGCTATGCTGCAGCCTGTGGTGTTTAGACCCTGTCTGTCTCCATCGAGGAGCTGTACTCAACAGAGAAAGAATTCACCAAATAGTGAAAAGTGACAGCTGAACATGGAAAGGGAGATATTAAACATGGCGTTTCCCTCTGGGCTTGTCTGTCCTTTCCCATCCATGCTGATGGGCCCTTCTTCCTCCCAGCCAGCTCTCCTGACATGAGTCCTCTTTTGGGAAGTTCATCCCAATCCCTTGTGTTTGCATTTGTCATCTGTTAGAACAGTTAGCATTGCCTGATTATTGTTCAGCAGGGCTGAGTGTGGCTGGAGCAGCTCCTGCTGTGAGCTGCCAGCCTTCCTCCTCGCAGCTCTGGGATGCACCACAATGCTCAGCCTCAGGACATAGTGGGTATCCTGCTTTCCCTTTCTGCATGTGAGTATGTGAACTTTGAAAGACAGCACCCTGCTTTACCTGCAATGAGCACCCACACCAGCAGTGAAACCTGGAGGCACCTCTGGAAAAGGAATTCAACCCAGCTCTCATCCAGGCAAACTCAATGCAGCCTGGGAAATGCAGGAGGTGCCAGGACACCAGCCCTCTTCCAAGAGCAAACTGAGACCATACTCCTGGCCATGACCTGGTGAACTACAGAGGAAAAGTGCCAGACACGAGCCCTGGTACTTAACAAGTAAATACCAAATGGGATGAGTCCCTTAGTGGAGTGCTTGAGCTTGGGCAGTGGGATGGAGATGGCTCCAAAGCTGATACCTTGGTGCCAGGCTATGAAGAACTGAGGGCCCCTTTCCCATTCTCTCCACCATCTTTCCAGTTGCAAGGCCCCTTCTCTGGGTTGATTTAGCACTTTCCAGCACCCCTTCATGCTGCTTTTGATTTTCTACATGCTGCTCTTGCAGGTTTTTTCCCCTCCCAACTTTTTTCTCAAGTGTTTACATTGATCTTTAAAATGTATCTATTTTTCTGCTATTATCAGCACATAACAAGATTGCAGGTATAGCACAGTGAAGCAGCCCCAGGAGGGGGAGGAGAGGCACAGTTCCCTCCCAGGGGCACCTTTGTTCTCTGTTGGGCAGAAATATTGTCTCGTTCAGCCCAAGCAGAGCTCTCCAGAGAACATGGTGCTGGTGGGATGTATTGATCTCCGTACTGAACTCAGCATGTCCATCCCCTTCTCTCTTGGTGCTATGAGAGCAAGAGTAACAATCTTTGTGTGACCCCAACACCTTCACTAAAGCAGTACCCAGGAAGGAGAGCGGTGTCTGGAGCAGAGTGTCAGACCTGGGCTGATTCTGGCTTCTGGCCCATGAGAGCTGTGGGTCGCTATGAAAGGCAGATCAGAAGAGCTTAAACTCACTGTTCAAGGCCTTGGACCACCTCTGCAGCTGTCTAAGGTATTGAAAAAAGTTGAAAATCATTTACTGAACAGAGCCACTTGCCCCAGACTGATTAAAAAGAACGTGCTTGGGGTGCAGAGAGAGATTGGCAGATCCTGGCTGGTCTGTCCCTCTCTCAGGGAGGATTCTCAGCCCTGCTCTGTGTAAAATTTGGCTAGTAGGAAGCTGGTCACTGAAAAAGCTGCTGACAGACAGCACACTGTGATTTGGAGTTGGGAGCCAATTCACATCTTCAGGTGGACTTTTTTTTTCCCCCTTTTTGGACTTTGTGGCATGTGACCGAGCTGCCAGCGCTCCGGGTTAGCCTGAGGCACATGATGCCCTGGCTTGTGCCAGCCAGGGAGCAGGGCTGAGTCCTGCAAAACTTCAGAGGCCAGGATGGGCAGGTTTCCTTGGTGTGCTGACATCTGATTTGCAGGATGGCACACGCTGGAGGCACACCTGAGTAGCAGTTGGACTTTTGCTTTGGTTTGGCATTCAGCATGTCCCAGGGTGCTTGTGAACTGCTGCAGCCTGACGAGCTCTCCTGGCAGCCTGTGCTGGGGAGCCCCTGTCATGCTGTCTCCAGTTTTTCTTCTCTTTATTCCATGGTTGCTTTGCTTGTTTTCTTTTGTCTAATGTTTATTTTGGTATTTTAACCTCTCTCTTACCAACAAACTGCAAATGCCACGGATGCTGGGTGTTTTGGGGAGCAAATCTACCTCTGTAGCAGCTGCTGAGAGACTATCTCTGCTAAATGAAAGGGACAGGGGATTGATCGCTTCTCCCATGAAAAAGACACCTTGGATGCCCTGGTTTATCACTCCTGCTTTCATTAGAGCGAGCTGTGACTGAGGCCAGTGTGGTGCTCCAGGCAGCTCCCCATGTCAGTATGGATGGTGGAGCTGGTTTCAGCGTTGATCAAAATGTGGGAGTTTCCCATCCAAAAAAAGGGAATTTCTCCATGGAGGGACTGGGCCAGTCTGGGAGGTGATGCTGCACTTCATAGAAACTAAAGAAAGTCCATGTCCCACTGGTGTGAGCTTGCCAGGGGTGTTTCAGGTGCTGCAGCTGGTGCCCTGACTACTCTGTGTCCCTATTCCCTGTCCTGAGCTTGTCTGGCACCAAGCTGTTTGTCTTCTGCTTCCAGCCAGGCATCTCTTTTGCTGGGCCTCACTCCTCCTTTTATAAAGGGCTGTGAATTGCAGTCCTTGGTATGCAGGGAGGAGCTGGGAAGCTGCTGTGGTGGGAGCAGAGCTTTATTGCACCTGCTGAAGTGTCGCGGTGGTGGAACCGCCGTGGGCGACGGCGTTGGAGTGATTTGGTGGATGTTTGTAGCCCGAGTCCATCTCTCCACAGAAACCAGACATCACGTGGCTCTCTCCCCGCGCTGGAAGCCATCACCGTCGCTAATATGACACATCAGAGATGAGATGCTGCTTCTCATTAGTGTCAGGGGGTAAAGGGCATCCTCTGGAGGATTTGGTGCCGTGGCTGCCACATCATTAACAGAGCTCTTGGCCTTTCGTTTGCTTTACATCATCTGGTGTGGTAGAAGACCTGGGTGCTTGGGATAATTGTTGGTAGTGGCAAATGAGGAGCTGACTCCTTTGTCTGTGCAGCAGTGTGGCAGACGGGCAGCCTGGTGCCACAGCAGCATTGATTTGTGTTTTGCCAGCACCTGCTCACCTCGGCTTGTTTTGCCAGGGCTGATGGATTAGCACAGAGTGTGTACTCAAGTTTACTAACGTAGACTGAAGCTCTCAGACTCGCGTGTATCGATATCAGTTTTTCTCACCATTTACAACGATTCCTCCCCATTGCCTGCTTTAAGGACAGACTTACTGAGAAGCCTGCTGTGTTCCCTTAGCCTTGAGGTGTGTTTTTAAGCAAATGTCTGGATAAGCTGCTCCATGAGGAGAGGAGGCTGATGGCTGTTTTCTTCCTTCCTCTCCCCTAGAAGCTGGCAGCTGAATGCCAGAGCGCCGGTTACCCAGGGACCCTCATCCCCTACAAGTGCGATCTCTCGAACGAAGAGGAGATTCTGTCCATGTTCTCTGCCATCAAGACCCTTCATCAAGGAGTTGATGTGTGCATCAACAACGCGGGGCTGGCCCGCCCAGAGCCCCTGCTCTCCGGGAGAACGGAGGGCTGGCGGACCATGATAGACGTGAGTAGCGCTGCTGGGAGAGAAGGGACTCTGCCACGTTTGTATTGCCTGTGACCAACAGCACCCTTGTCCCCATCTAGTTGTTTCACATGTGCAGAGCTGAGAAACTGCTTCCCATCTGGCTCTGACGTAGCTCAGATTTGCTGATTGGGAAGTGGAAAGACATCACGCAGTGCTGAGCCACATGCCTTCACCTCAGAGCATGAAAGCACTCAATACCAGTGGTGTTCTTTCCTTCAGCTCAATGGATTTCTAAAGGGTGATGAGTCTCACTTTTTTTTCTTCAGTAGAATAGGAAATTGAATGCCAAGCACTGGCTTTTGTAGCTAATCCTGTTAGTTGTAGCAATGGGTTGTAAAGTGGGCAGATTCTTTTTGGCTTAAAAAGCTGTAATGCGTTTTGTCTTTATAGCTTAATTTTTTGCCCGTAATCTGGTTAGAGCTGGATGTGAACAAGGCAGTTTCCTGTGCTGAACCGAGAGTTAGTAAATGGCATGGCCAGACCATTTGCACAAGCAATACTTCTCCCTGGGACCTGCTGTCCTGAGGTGAAGCTGTGCATTTTTTGGGCACTTCACTGTATTTTGTCATTATGTGATGGCCCTTTTCTGCACATAGCAGAGGCAACCACAGCTGTGGGACCCCAGGCTAGTGTGTGTGCCCTTGCAGTGGCCCTTCTGTAGTGGCTTTGCTGCAGTTCTGGCTGGTGAGATGCTGCAACTGGAGCTTTTCACGAGGGAGATGTCCTCCTCCTCTACTACCTACTTCTGTTCATTTGTATTATCCCCATAGGAAGAGGAGTTGAACTCATGGCTTTGAGTAAGCCCTGCAGCACCTCCAGCAGCTATGAGAACTTGTCGTAGTGAAGGAGATGTGTCTGCTTGAAAAGCTGCTCAAAGCTGTAGGCTTGAGGCCACTCTGTCTGACAGCAGAGTGAGCCAGGATCTGTCGGCTCCTGCGGGTGTGGTGGCTGTGCATACAGCAGTGGTTTCAAGGGCTGTGTAAAGCAAAACAGGGAGGGACGTCCAGGCCTCAGACTCCTGCTGCCAGGGCAAGAGCTGCTGTATCCTGACTAATTAAGTTCTTGTTAGGATTTTGCCCGGTCTGCTGGCTGCTGTGACTGCAGCCAAAGCAAGCTCAGCTCAGCTTTGTCAGCCCAGCCAGGCTTTTGTGGGTTGCCCAGCCTGGGTCACTGCACAGCCACATCTTGCCATCCTCGGTTGCCATGGAGTCCTTAAAGAAAATCAAGTGAAGTGTAGCTGAGGCTGAGCTGGCAGGGTATTTCCCAGCATTGCCTTACTGCCAGCCTGGCCCCTTGTAAACTCCTTGTCCTGGTTGCTGTGATTGCATCTTGTGTGGATGCCTCTGTGGATACTGCATGACCCTCATGCTTCTTTGTTCTTCTGACCTTTTGTTCTTTGTAAGGTGGGCAGGCTGGGGGGAGGACACTTGGCTTTTGCCAGCTGAAGGCCTTTCCTCTCTCTGTGCTTCCTTTCCTGGTGGGAGTGCTCCCTTGTATCTCACTTTCCACCACTTTTAGGGAGAAAGATTTGGGAACGGAGGTTGTCCTGTATGAGACACTACAGTGTTGGTAGTTAGAGTGGCTCAAAGTTTGGGAGCCTGTGACGTTCTCTTCCTTGCAGATGCTGCAGTGTGCATGCTTTGGAGCTGCTGTGGGGTGATAGATGGGGTGGAAGGAGAGGCAAGGTGTTGACTCCACTGCAGCAGTATTGGGAAAGCTGGGGCTATGTTTTATTCTCAGAGGGGATCTGCCTTCATTGCTTGGTGACAATGTTGTTGTAGCACCAGGAACAGACTGAGACACTCATCCATTCTTCCTATACTGGCAGATCTTTTCCCCTCACCAGATGCTGGGTTTGCACTTGGCTTGTGTGTAACTGGAAAACACTCACACCTTTAATGCTGAGGTGAAGCCCTAGGACACTCCAGAGCCAAACACTTCACCCACCTCAGCCTAGGCAGCCTGACAAGCCTGGGCTTTGGTTTTTAGCTTACTGGTAAGTGGTGGAAACAGCTCAGGATGTTTCCTTCTGCTGTGTGCCCCCATTTTGTGGCTGCAGCCTCCCTGCTTGGCAGTCTGTCTCTGTCAGCGTGCCACGGCTGTGCCGGCGCCGGCGTGGCAGCGGGTTTTGGGTGAGGATCTGCAGTGACAGCTCTTCCCACTGTGCCATGCCAGCCCCAGGGCAACACTTGCCAGACTCATTTCTCCTACATGCTCTGAAGCTCTCAGAGGGTCAGGACAGGGGAAGGTTGCCAGCGCCTTTCACGGGCCACTGGGCTTTGCAGAGCTGAGTGGGAGCAGGAAGGTTTCTTCAAAGGTTCCTTGGAGAAAGGTGTTAGAGAGCAGCACAGTTTGAGATGCTGTTGGGGAGCTGCAGTGTACTTCTGTGCTGAAAGACAGGAAAAGTTTCTAAACAGCCATCGATCCATCAATTTAGGAGCCATAAGAGCCTCAAATTAAAGGCAGTTTTTTCTTTTTGGTAAATCAATGTTTGTTTCTATGCATTTTTCATGAGCTTTGACCCTCTGTCTCCTTCCAGGCTCCCTTCTCAGTGTACTTATTCCATAACAATTTCTTGCAGTCAAAATTGTTTTCTCACTTACTTATTTCTCCTCTTTTTAATGTTCCAATTCCTCATTGCCTGTTATTTGTTCCCAAGGCAGGGAGTTGCTTTTCCCAAGGCTGCAAAAGAATCTCATGTTAGGAATCCTGTCTGTGTTGCTCGACAGCAGCACAACCATCTTTTGGTTCATAGCTTTTTTCTCCCCTTGTTTCTGAGGTTGTGCTTGACATGAGGCTGGAGCAAAGTCCTCCAGCCATCCCTGCTCTGTGGGTAGCTGGGGCTGGGTGCAGTGTACACACTGACTGCAGCCTCTGGGATTTGAACAGCTCCTTCACATTTTACCTACTGACCTTTTCGGTCAAGAATTCAAGCTGAACTTTCCATTTGCTCTGTTCAGGGCACAAAGGACTGCAGCACACATCCCCTTGCTCCCCTTGACACTAGATAGGTTTGATTCTTCATGGCATTATTCATTGATCAGCGAGGCTCTCTTCTTCTTGCTTTTATATGCTGTCTGTGCTGAGGTATCTTCTCTGTAGCCTGCATTTTTATAAGTGCTTGGGAGCTGGGACACTCATTTTGTTGCCTCAGAAAAGGCTGATTCTGCGAAGTCAAATGCTCAGGGCTTCCAGGAACAAGATCTTTTATGTTCTGCCAACCTGACAATTGGAACTCATTAATTACTAGAAAATGTGCTGTGATTGCTTCTGTTGCGTTAGCACAGACACAGGGCAGTGGCAGGCCTCATGTGCTGAGCAAAGGCAGAGAGCAGATGCTTTGGCCATCATTGTTACAGCACCTTTGAACCTTTCATTCTTAGACTAGGAATGAGGCTGAAAAATGTCTCGTGTGGATATTGGTAACAATGGCCTTTAGGGGCTAGTGATGCAGCTGTAAGTCTTGCTCATTTCCCAGCATGGTTTTAGGTTCCTGAGTGCCTCTTCTGTGTTTTGAAATGGAGTTTCATCCCAAAATCCTGTGGGTGCTATTGGGAGGAGGCAGGTGAAGCAATCCCAGGTCAGCTGCCTCCCAGCCAGTTGTTTTGCTGTACCAGGGTATCTTATTGTACAGGCTCTGGACTTTCCCATGTGGCTGTTGATTAGTATCTTGCTTTGCCAGGAGTTGTCAAAACATGGTAACTCTGCCCAAGCAAGGAAGTGACTCACAGTACGGGGGCTGGTCCCAGGCTTTAGGCCGCTGTTACCCTCTAGTGGCCTGTAGTGAGGGAGTGGTGCTGGAGACAAGGCAGTGCCTTGTGCGTTCAGGGCATCTTGGGGCAGGGAGGAAGGCAGGGATGGTGCTTGTCACAAAGGATTTTATGCTAACAGTTGCCCAGACATGCATCTGAAAGGACCGGCTTCTCACTTGGTCATTTTATGGGGCTGGAGTAGGTTACTCCCACTTCCCTTGACCACCTTACTCTGAAACCTAAAAGCCTTCAGGTGCCCTGTCTGCTCTGGGTTTCACTGCGGTGCTGAGATGCCACTTCTGCTGATATGTCTGCTAACCTTCTTCCTTACACAGACAAGGTAAATCTTCAACCTGGCTCCAGGGAACTTATCTCTGTAGTTCCAGGTATGATGATTGAGATATCCAGGAGTGACTCAACCAAAGTACACTTGAATGAGGATGATGACTCTACCTGTTGTGTTGCCTGGGTACTCCAAGAACAGATAAACATGCTGTTTATCCATCTCCAAGACAACTCACAAATGTGGCCTCTAGTGATGAATAGGAAATAATGTCTGAGACTGAAGCAGTGACAAGAAGACCCTTCATCTGCCCCCACTTGTGTTTTGTGTGCTGCTCAGTAATTCAGTCTCTCAAATCCATCCCTTTCTGCCTTCAGCTCTCCAAATTCATGTTTCTCTTTTGCATGTCCTTTTGTGCTAGCAAGTCCTAATTAGTCTGTCCTGTTCTGTTTATGACTTCCACAGTGATAATTGCCAGCCCTCTCACAGTAGCCAGCCCCTTTGAGTAGCCTTTGTCCTGCCTACGTGGCCTTGACCCTGCTGCTCCCATTTGTAGTTGCACCTCATTTCTGATTCACCAGAAATGTAGTCCTTCCTGGATATTTGGTTCACAGCAGTGTTTTTAGACCTGTCTGGCCTGCTCATTCAGTTAGCAAGGTGATATGCTGTTAGGTAGGACTAGCCAGCGTGTCCTGCCTTGGAATGGTTACATCCTTTCTGGAGGGTTTCAGCAGATACTTTCTGCCTTTCGGCTGCTTTTCCAAATCTAAACAACTATAAACTTGAGCAATTGGACCTGCTGCTGAGACAGGTCGCTTGTCAGTCTTGCACACCCCTCTGGCTCCTTTGTATTCCAGCTGGAGGAATTTCTGTATCTCTATCTTCCTGGGAACTTTGTGTTTTATGGTCAGCAAACGCTCAAGGCATCTGCATGTCAGCAGTGGCACATTGCAGGGGTGATAGGATCGAGTTTAACCAAGCCACAGTGTGCTGGGAAGTGCTGGTCCAAAGAGCAAGAGCCTGGAAAGTTCTAGATCCTGTGCTAGACAGCCAGGGGAATTGCTGTGTCCTGTCTTCCTTGGCTTATCTACTTAAGGCCAAGGGCAGTGTCAGCAGGCAGAGTGACAGATTGGTGGCTTGCATACCTGCAGGGCTATTTGCCCACTCTGGCCTTCCCCATGGCACAGTGTGATCTTTGCCTTCATTTGTGCATGGGAAGCTCTTTGCTGGCCATACAGTTTGCAGTGCTTCTGATTGCCTGGCTCTCTGACAGGCAATATCTGGAGATTTCCTCGTTAACTGGCTGACCTAATTACCTGCTGTTAGTGTCCTATTGGTTGCTCCAACACCAGTGTGCTCATTGCTGTACAAAACACACACCTTTGTCTGCTGGACAGAGTGCTGACTGTGGGGAAGTAAGTTGGTTCCCCTTACTTCACACTCTATCCTCACACTTGCTGTAAAACAATGAAGTCCATTTATTTCTAGCAGAGGCCAAGGCTGTCTCCCCAAATTGGCTATTTGTGTCTCTCCTGCCCAGATCCCTGGTGTCTGCCCTCCCCAGCCCTTTGGTGTGGGACGTGCAACCGCTGTGTCGTGTGCTTGCCATAGGTCAGGGACTGGAACCTGGATCCACAGCTTTGGGCATGTTTAGGAGAAGCCACAGTGTGCCAGGCAGGGCTGCTGGCCTTACCTGCTGCTGCTTTTCTCTCCCCTCAGGTCAATGTGATGGCTGTGAGCATCTGCACACGAGAGGCCTACCAGTCCATGAAAGAGAGAAACATTGATGATGGGCATATTATTAACATTAACAGGTATGCAGGGGAACATCAGCCACATGGGCTCCCTCCTGCTCACCTCACAGAGGGGACTGAAGCAGTGGAGCTTGGACCTGGGGGTGGGCTGATGGTGCCCAAGAAGAGGTTTTCCAAAGATTGCAATAGCTGTTTTTTCAGACCACTTTTTCTAACCTCTGCTGGTCTAAATGGAAGAAGGACTGAGCCAGGGAGAAAAGCATAATGCCAGCCACTTGTAATGGTGTAAGGTTGCAGACTGAAACTACTTGAGCAGCTCCAGAAACGAGCTGTGTTGAGAGGAGCCTCTGGTGTGTTCCTTTCTGTTAGGAGAGAGAAATTCCTCACCTGACTGCACCACGTCAGTGTCTCTTTCTGTGTTCATTATGGTAGTTTGAATATCCAGGGGGTTCCTTCCTGGGACTCTGCTTGCCTCTCACCTCTCAGCGCTGTCCTTTCTGCTCTCTCCTCAGCATGAACGGCCACAGCGTCGTGCCACAGTCGGTGGTTCATTTTTACAGTGCCACCAAGTACGCGGTGACAGCCCTCACCGAGGGGCTGAGGCAAGAGCTCAGAGAAGCAAAGACTCATATACGAGCTACAGTGAGTACTGGGGGCTCTCTTCCTCTCTCCTGCTGTTGTGGATGTGTGCTGGGTCTAGCTGGGATGGAGTTAATTTTCACAAGGAGGCTATTCCATAGCATACTGAGGTCGTGCTCAGTATATAGCAGGGGAGCTGGCCAGACCTTTCAGGGTGGTGAGCAGTTACGCTTGTGGTGTTCTATTAAATTGCCCTTAGCTCAGCCCACAGTGTTTTTACCTTTTCCTCCTGATTTTCCTTCTCATACTGCCAAGGTGGGGAGGAGGGAGTGAGTGGCTGCATGGTTTGGTTCTTCCTGTCTAGGCTTAAACCACAACAGAGTGGTAGAGAGCTGGCAGGATTTATGGGGCTGAGGTTTTCCCTATGGAAAACTGGCAAAGAAAGGCAAAAATAGGGCTTAGCACACTGGGAACGTTCATGTTCTGTGACTAGCTGTTCCTGGCCACCTCTCTTTACTAGGCAGAGAGAGACTGAGGTGAAGAAGGAACAGCAGCAATAACCTATGTCAGGGAATAAACTTTTTGGGTGCATGAAGTGGGAAGTTGCTTGTCTGGGAGCGAGCTGATGGCAGCAGAGGGAGGCAGGCAGCTGGGCTTTTTGCCCTGAACTTGTATGTAAGGAAGGATGTGTCCAGAAGTTTATTTGTATTGCAAGCTTTTCCATCATTTTCTCTGGTTCTTTGTCCCTTTGAGGCTCAAAGAGAGAAATACCCATCAGCAGTTCCCAGAGGATCCTGCCACAATAGTCATTAAGGCAAAGTCTGCTCTCTTAAACTATTGCCCTAAAAAAAGGGTGGGGAAGGAGAACAATAGAAGGGGTGTTGGGTTTTGGGGCTTTTTCAGGGATAAAAAGTTTTCACTCCTTTTTTGATTCCTTTACTGAAGGGGAATTACAAATCCTATTAGGATGTGCTCTGCTTTCTTTTTTTTCCAGTGTATATCTCCAGGACTGGTGGAAACAGGATTTGCTTTTAAACTTCATGATAATGACCCCGAGAGAGCTGCTGCAACCTATGAGAGCATTCGGGTAGGACATGGAGAAATGGAAACAAAGGGAAGTGGCTCTGATTATAGTTGAACAGTCTCTCTCTCATGGGTAATTGCACAAGGAACTAGTTCTACAGAGTACCCAGTGCTTTCCAGGATGTAATCAGCATCCCCAAAGTCTCAGCACCCAAACCTCAGCTTTTGCAGTGGTATTTACACACTCTGTAAATTCTCAGACAGGTTCAGTTTCTGACTCCTTATGGTTTTCCTTTTATTTCAATGTTCCTGTAAATAAATATCAGTCAGCTTTGACATTTGGCAGACTGTGGCTTCTTTATGGAAGAGAAAATAAAACAAGCAGACATGCCTACACAAGAAGAAATGTGAGAACATCATGTCTCGCAGGTGGCTAGCACAGGATTTCTTGTGCTTCTCTGGTAATTTTTGATAAGGATGGCAATGCCTGACCTGGCAGAATTCCTGTGCCAGTAGTAAGATCATTCACAATGGAAGGAGAATTATCATCACCAGGCATGTCCTTTGTTAAATTTTTAATGGATTCTTTTTTTTCCTGCTTGCTTGCATCTTTCTGACATGCCCCAGTGACAGTGTCGAAACTCATTATTGATGGTTAGGAAAGGAGTGATCTTGTGGTTAACTTTCTGAGGTGCCCTTTGACTGAGAATCTCTTTCTTGTCTTTCCAGTGTCTCAAAGCTGAAGATATGGCTAATGCTGTCATATATGTCCTCAGTGCCCCGCCTCATGTACAGGTAGGCTGCGGTTGGATTGGAGAGGACTCCAACTCCAGAGGGCCGTGCAAGGCAGGGGAGTGGGAGGGATATGGGCACCTTCTGTGCTGCTTTTTTTTTTGGATGGTGAAGTCTGAGATTCGCTGACAGTTTTGCAGCTGGATCACGTTCTGCCAGTTGCCAAATATCATGTTGGGCCTGATCTTGACAAATTCTCTGCACTTTCCCCAAGGGGAGTGTGAGAAACTTGTACTACCAGTGGAGCTTCTCTCCTGTGAAACAAGAGGCCGACTTTGAGCTGGAGACAGGAGGAGACAGGAGCAGTGTCAAAGTTTAATATATGCAACATAGAAGTTCCTGTTCCAAAAGCAGACTTTGACCATGAGAGTTTTAGGAGTCTCTTGCGTGACCTCTGCTCCTTTGGAGCAAGACGTGGCTGTCTTGACATTGGATCCGCAGTGATAGTTGGCTGTGTCGAAGAAGAAAAAGTCCTGCCCGTGGCTGATGAAACAGTGTTTCTGCTTGACCCTCCATGAGCAGGATCAAACTCAGGACTCACACCATGAGAGTTCGTAATCAGTGTGATCTCACACTCTTCTCTGCACATGTTTGTGCCTTTGCTCCTGCGAAAGGCAAAGCAATCACATCCACCTTTATTTCTTTCTAGTATCTCTGTTAATCAGGCTCATTTCCAGTCACAGGAACTTTCTTCATGTGCAGCATGGAAGTGCCCAGTGTAGGATTTAAAAAAGGACTTGAGTGCTCCAGTAAAATCGTGTGTTGGTCTGTCCTAGATTGGAGATATACAGATGAGGCCCACAGAGCAGATATCATAGTGAACGAAGAGGACTGTGAGCAGCACCGTGTGTCCACTCCACTTGGAACCCTCTGGCAATGCAGGATGTTGTTGGCTGGCTAGCAACGTTTCAATCAAGTACCAAGGATCATGTTTGAAGAATTCTTTTTCTCTCCCTCTCTCTGAGCTGGTGCTGGTGCTGAGCCAGCTTAAAAAGAAATAGTAGTGGGTCTCTCTCACCCCTACTCGTTTCTGAAACTGCTTAAGAGTAAAATGTATTTGAAAATAATGCAGGGAAGTGGTTTGTGGAAGATTGTTGTCTCTAGGCTGGTTTGTTCTTCCTTTTTGCTTTCTTTTCAAGGTTTGTTTGATCTTATTTGCTGATGCTGTGTCTGGACATAGGTGACGTGGCACAAGATGTTTGCTGCCTTCAGTGTGCTTAGGGTTTGAGATTTTCAGTGGTTGTCATACATGAATCCATCTAATTTTGGGGTTTGTTTTCATCAGATTGATTACTGATGGTAATGATGCATGTGATATTTTCTACTTCTTTTATACTCCACTGCCCTGATCCCAGTGTAAAATCTCACCTACCTCCCCAAAATTCTCTTTTCACATGAATCATGCCTGCCAAGTTTGAGGAAGTATAACTGTGTGTGCTTGCTGTTTCTCTTGCTTTCTAGGTAGGTAGGTAAATAGTTGGGGGGAAAAGTACCTGTGCTTCTGCAGGTTAGAATGATCATCTAAGTGGCATAGTAACAGTAAGGGCGAGTCGTTTGGTATTTTGAATAAAAACTCCATGTGTGCTGTCTTGTGATCACCTCTATCCTTGGTATCATCTCCCAGCACTCTTGATGTTTTTGGATGTGATATTTGCATGCATCGACACTTTTCTGGAAATATTGATTGGTCTTAGGAAGATGTTTGGTGCTGTTTCAATGCTGAGCTGGAAATGTTGAAAGTTTGTTTATATGGAGATACACAAACTCGGAGAGAGAGAGTGAAAGGAACCATGCTGAAGCTGTCCAAAGTGAAAGGGTATTAGTAAGGGCATTTGCCTAGGAAGCAGCAGGGGAAAGATCTGGTTCAGATCTTGTAGTTGTTCTGCACTGGTGCAGCTCCATTGTTTTGCTCTGGATTTATTCTGACTTGAGGGAGAATCAGTCTCAAAGCTGACAACGTGCAGAGCTGGAGACCACTTCAGTTGTCTTAAGACTCTTGCAGCATGGTAGAAACACATCTGTTTGTAGTTGAACCTGCTGCAGAGCTGTGGAGTTGTTAACATAATGTGTTGCCTTAAGATTGCAGCCTGGGTCCTGCTGCACTCTGGACTTCAGTGCTTTGGAAGGTGAACCATTGGTTTGGGTGGAGCAGGTACAGTCAGTTGATCAGAGTGGAAGATTGGCAGCCAGAAAAATTTGGGTTGGATTGTTTTGCTGACACCAGTATAGCTCTGAGGGAGTTCATCTGTGTTAACACCACCGTAAAGGAGACCAGAACTGGGCCACTATGTCATGAGTTTCAACTCCCTATAAAGCCTTGGGCAAGTCACTTTACCTCTCTGCCTCAGTTTCCCCATCTGTAAAATGGGGATAATAATACTTACCTACCTCACAGGGGTGTTGTGAGGACTCACAGACTTTTGTAAAGCACTTTGGGTATGAGAAGCGCTGTGTAAGTGCTGAGTGTTGATATGAAGTATTATTATTAATTAAATCTTGTGATACGTAAAATTCCTTCTGCCAAAGGTGAGCAACTGTAGGATACAAGGAGAAAACTGGTAAAACATCCCTTTTGTAATAGCAAAACAATGGCAATTTGCCCCTCCTTTTTTTTTCTCCCCTCTTTATAAATGCACGATCACGGTGTGTTCTGGCCATTCCGCGTCTGTCAGCAGTTTCTGCTGGCAGGTACTCACAGATTTGGCCTTTTACTTTACCATCAGTGAAATTCACGCCCTGTGGTGCAGTCTCACACCACTGTAATGCAGTCTCACACCACTGTAATGCACTGCCCTCCTCTGCCTCACCGAGGTAGTGGCTTTCCATGGGTTCTTTGCACAGAGATGGGTTTCTCCTGCAGCACTGAGTGAGATTCTGCCCTGCAAGGAGCATCCAGTCCAGGTCTACACACAGCCAGCCATCCTCACCTCAGCAGAGAGCCTGCACCAACTCGAAAAGCTCTTCAGTCTCCATGTCCCTGTGGTCTTCAATTTGGAGGCACTTGGCTAAAGAAGGTTCAAGCAGCTGTAAGGGAAACTCCAAGCGTTTTCTGTAGGGTTTCTATTGCAGGAGCTCGTTGAAATTCAGCAGGTGTGCTGTGCAATGTGTGTGCCTTCTTTTAAAGAGATGAACCTGGAGCTGCAGGCCAAAAGAAAAAGCTGAGAAATTAGGAACTTCTGAGCAGAAAAAAAATATAGAAATGAGCAGGGCTATGGGTAGCACTGGTGAAACATCTGAAATGGTGGCTGCAGCTGTGTACAGAGTTAAGTGGATGATGAAACACATGGCTGAGGTGGGATCAGGTCCCTCTCTTATCTTCCTGCTCATAAAAGGAGGCTTCAGAGAGAATTGCTCAAGATGTAGGGCCTTGAAAAAGGGCCACTCTGGGTTGTTGCTCCCTGCAAATAAAACCTGGTTGACTCACAGCCCGGGAAGTTGGGGTTTTGTTATTTCCCCAAGAACATCTGTAACATTTGCAAGTCTATCAAATAGCCTGGAAATTACATCTAGTGTATTTTTTCCATTTCAAATGTGTTTTTAAGGGACAATTCCCGCTGCCTGTTAACTTCCCATGTGAAGCACAGCCCATGGAAGGGGTTACAGTGGCAAAGCAACCCACACCAGCCTTGTGTAACCTGCTGACACCTTGAGCCAGGAAGCATTTAAGAACCCCAAACGGGAGGGTGAACTGTATAATTTATCAATAGGTTTCTAATTGTGAACTGTAAAATAAAGAATAAAATACAAATAGAGGCACACTGTGATTCTTTTGTTGTGTATGTAGTGGGTTTGTTGTGTTAAAACAACGTCCTTTTTACTGCTCACAGCCAAACTTCTCTTTTGTGAAGACCTCAAACAGAATGATGTGGGTTTCATTCTTTGTGAGGAAAAAGAAAAGGTAATTTGCTCTCTACAGCAGAATGGCATTGAGTTGTCTCACAGATAACCTGTGGAGGCTGGACTTGCCCATCCTTGTTCAAATGAAGCTGCCCTCCACGGAGGGTTTGCTGAAATCCCCAGGTAGGCTGCTGGACATGGCTGGCTTTGATGCAACTATGCAAGGGATGAGCCACTGTTGCTGCTCAGACTGAGATGTTTAACTGTTTCAGCCTCTCCTGCTTTGCCCTGAAGCAGGACAGATTGTCATCTTAATTAACTGAAGGCCTTTTCGTTCCTCAGTTCTTTTTTAGCTTGTCCAGGCGCAGAAGCACACTCCTGAGCTCAGGCTGGCTGTGGTGGAAGTACCGGATGTTTGCATATATGGAATGAATAGCTGAATTAGCTGCCACTGCTGGATTTGAGGCAGGTATTTTAGATACCTTGTAAATAGGTAGATGCTAATTTGTAGAATGAAAACCATTGGGTTCTTGCTATTATTGTGCAGGGTTTTTTGTCATATATTATTATACATTATTAGTTATGTTAATGTGTTTGCAGTTTGATCTGGCAGTTACATGATCTCACAGGACTAGTCTCAGTGCTTGTTTATTGAGGGGAGGAAACAATAAACACAGTTGGCTCTGCTAAGCAGCAGGAAAAACATGATTTTTACTTCATCTCTAAACCTGAAAAACCGATTTAATTCTATTTTTGAGGCCTGATGGGAACGCTTCAGATCTAACAGTATAGAAAAGGACTGAAACACTTTTGGTTCCCTCAGCAAAGTCCTTCCAAAATAATATCGTGGAGTGCTTGCCTGAAGGATAAACCCCTGGAGTATTGCTGTGAATGACCTGGTTCCCTGTTTGCCTGCCCCTTGTCTACTCATTTATGAAACTACAAGATGGATATAAAATATCAGGTAATTAGAAAAGCAGCATTTTGGTGTAAAGTTACAGCTTGGGAGCAAGTCAGGCCGTGTGGCAGCACCCAGGCCCTGCCCAATGCTCTCTGAGCCCTTCCAGCCCGTGTTTGGAGAAGCACATTGCAATTACTGTGCCTGGGCAGTAAATAGGCCGGGAGGTCACCGTCAGAACACACGTTTCCAGCTGATCAGATGCTGTTTGGACAGTTTCCATTGTCTGTGGGGCTTTACAGCCTGCCTGAGCACACATGGCCTTTGGGAACGGGGTCAGAGAGAAATCCCCACTCCCTGGGGGTAGCTGCAGCTCAAACACTCAGGGTTTGGGCTAGCCCAGGGCCAGGCTTTTCCAAAGTGCCCGTGGTTTTATTCCTGGACCTGGATAGTGCTGGTTATTTGGGCTGGGGTCTGTGTGGTGCAGCCCTTTGTCCCAGCCTTTGTGAGAAGCCCTAATGAAGTGGTTTAAAGCTGTTTTCTGGTTAATGAAGGTCCTGGCAGTGCCAGGATGGGAGTCAGCTCCTCTCTCTGTGGGCAGCCTTGCCCTTTGCAGCTGTCTCTGATGGTGTGACCTGACTGGGCCCAGGGATGAAGGGAGAAAGATAGATGGCCTTCTGTTACTGTAAAAGTCAGTACTTCAAAGAACCCTCCAACACTTTTTTTGTAAGTTTTAGAAAGCAGGCACTCTTTATTCCAGTGATGGGTGCATAGGGGATTGTTCACCTAATGTGCATTCCCTGTGGTGCATTGGTGACAGCTTATGATGCATATGTATGTAATGGGGCATATATTTCCCAGAGTAACTATACGTATTCATTCTTTTTCCTGGAACTAGTTAACATATTTGCATAGACATTAAGCACCTGGCCTGGGTCTCTGGTGTCTCTTAAGTGTCCTTTCCACGAAGTCTTAGTTCCTTCTTTCATATATGGTCTTTGTCTCAGGTCATCACACTTCTCAGGTTTTTTCGTCTTGATGCTCTTCAGCTTGGAGGAGACTGAGGGGTGAGCTCGTTAATGTTTATGAATACATAGAGGGTGGGTGTCAGGAGGATGCAGCCAGGCTGTTCTAAGTGATGGCCCATTTGTTATAAGACAAGGAGCAACATGTAAGTTGGAACAAAAGAGGTTCCAAAGAAACATAAGGAAGAATTTCTTCCCTGTTGAGATGAGGGAGCGCTGGCAGGGGCTGCCCAGATGGGCTGTGGAGGCTCCTTCTCTGCAGACATCCCACCCCAGCTGGATGAGTCCCTGTGTGCCCTGCTCTAGGTGCTGCTGCTCTGGCAGGAGGGTTGCACTGGATGAGCTTTCCAGCTCCCTTCCAGCCTTTAAGATTCTGTGATTCTACCTGCACCCCCTCNGGGCTGCGCCCCCTCCCGCCGCCAGGCGGCGCTGCCGCTGCTCCCCGTGCGGCGGGCGCGGCGGCCATGGCGCTGCGCGGGCGGTAGGAGCGCGGCGGCAGCGTGGCCGGGGCAGCCTCTCCAGCCCCCACCGTCCCGCCAGAGCTGAGCTGAGCTGAGCTNTCTGCCCTCCAGCCTTTCCCCGAGCCACCCCTTCCTTCTGGCTGGGGGCTGCGGGCAGCGCCGTGTGCCCGGGGCCGGGACCTGGGGCGGGCTCAGAGCCGCCGGCGCCGCTGCGGGGCGGGAGCGAGGCGATGCCGGGGCCGGGGCCGGGGCCGGTTCCGATGATGCTGGTTCCGATGCCGGTGCCGCTGCTGCCGGTGCCGGT